>UELU01145708.1:218494-256727 GCA_900490025.1 Megastigmus dorsalis | reverse complement strand
GTTTTTTTTTCATATCATCTAAACTTTACACTGAGAACAAAGTTTTAATATAAAATTTCACATGTTGACTCCAATAAAAAGTAGAAATTGCCTGCTGCTGCCATGGTCTTCAAGTCGGTATTAAATTAGAAAATTTATTTTATAAGATATTACACAGCGTTATTTAAAGTGAAAACCTCACAATTCATAACGTCAAACATCAGAATGTCGACAGAAAGTGAAATAGAACAAAAGTTGAGAGTGATACATATATATATACATATACTACAACATGGGATTAAAACTTTGGACTGTGTATCTTTAAAGAAAACACCGCTTGCTTTAGTCAGCTTTTTTCTTCACGATTCATATTCTTATTTTATATCACGTTCTTATTTATTTTAAAAAATCGTAAGAAATCTTTGTTTGCAATCAAATGAAACGTCTCTGGCCATGGGTTTACAGTATAGGCTTTCAATGTTAAAATATGCGATTTCGTGGCTTAATATATCCAAATTTCGTGCCGCTTGGGGTTTCCAGCTTTTAACCACATATTTAAGCCTAATTCTATGGATCACAGAGAATTGTAATGCTCCATTGGCTTCTTTTTAAAGTCGAAAGAAAAATGGGCGTTTGCGAGTTGTCATTTTATTCAACCGGATTATAAGCTGTCGCCTTCTTGCTTTAAGGCTACCATTTATACAATTTATACTAATTTATAGTTGAAGAAAATGTGTTGGCTACATGGAACCTTTTATAAATGAAAATTTGAGATAGAATCTTTCTCCACAGAGCTGACGATATATTAGCAATGATACAGTTTTTGATCCTGCAATTTTTTATTGGTGTCTAAAATATCTATAGGCACTAGTACTTACTCGGCGAAAGTTTACATTCTCTTATCGCTTGTACTCAAAAAACGGAATAAGCAAGCACAGCTATTTTTTATTTATGTTAAGGAATAATAAATTAAATTCTATTGATTACTTGTTCACACAGACGTCGTTTGGTTTTGCTTTCCTCGAATGAATAGTCATATTTCTTTGGAACAGCTTCTATTGGCAAATCTTCGATAATTAAACTGAAAAGTATTATTACTTAATTTCATGTATCTACAAGTAGTTCAGTTATGAAAAACTTACCGTAAAGTTGTTTTGTACTGATCAGGAACTAAATCTCTTAAAATAGCTGTTACTACAAATGTTACTGGCGAATTCAATTGAAACATTCCGCAGCTAGGTTCAATACATATTTTATCTATAGGAAAGGGCTTTCTTGCAATGGTATTTTTACACTCTTTTGGGCAAAGCACAGTATTGTCTATTTCCCATCTATAGAATAACTCTAATTCGCTTGATACAAATCAATATAATTGTATTATTTGGAGAACACGTTTATTAGTAAAATTATGAAAGTAAAATAAAAAATTAACAAACAGTACACGTATACGGTACAAGTACGCGAAATAAGTGATTCGCCTACGCGCACTTGTACCGTACCCATACAATTTCTTTTTAGTCATTGTGCGAAATTTTCCTCGTATATAAAATCTCTTCGCGTGCTGCGCATCAATATGCATGAATCAGGCACTTCGCACTTTAAAAATAGGCACGGGAAATCGCATTTCGCACATGGACGAGTAGATGCGGGTCCCAGGTTTTTTGAAAACTCTCAAAAATTACTTTGTGTGCAAATTAATCAGATCCATGTCGCATCAGCGTTTTTTTGAACGTGACCTAGATTTGAAGATATTCATCAGTCCATATTAATTTGATGTATTCGGGTATATGTACACAATACTGTAGCAAAGTATTTATAGGGGTTTTTAGTACAGAGTTAGGTACCTACTCGAGTCTAGACTTTATTAAAAAAAAACGCTGATGCATGGGTCTCATTATTTGGCACAAAATATATTTATACAAGTTTTAAGAAAATCCAGAACTCACAAGCAAATTTATTTAAGTTGTGTGACTTACAAATACAGTAAATTGAGTAAATTAATTTAAATAATTACCATTTACTAGTTATAGAAAAAGTACTTGTGAGATATTCATAACTAATTCCAGAGCCAAGGTCCACGTAACGAATCGTACAAAAATCTTTATTGCTTGTTTGGAACCATTGATATTTAACGGTCTACTAGTAAATTAAATGCTATAATAATAAATGTTATAAACATATTGGCATAATCTAAATTTCTTGTCCCCTATCTATACAAGAAGATAGCTATTTTTCAAATTATTAATAAGTATCCTATTACTAAAAATATATATAATCTACTTATTAGGCAATAAAAATTTTTAAAATAAATATACTTTATCGTATTCCAGTAGTTGAGGTTCGAATATCAATCCATCGCCAATAACTTGAATGGTCTTTATCGAACAATTATCGCTAATAATATATAACTCATCAACCTATACGTAATGTAAAAATGCAATTAGAATAATAGAGTTACAGTTTATTAAATAGCTCATTTAACCAGTTATCTAATTTACAATTTCGTACCTGGAAGCCATAAGAGTCTGGAAAAAAGTATGTATACAATGTTAATTGCTCATTTGGTTCCAGTGTAAAATATGCTGGCCAAATAGCAAAAGGAGGGGCAATTATCATATTTCTAACAGTTAAATCCTGCAATTAAAATAAGTTTTAAAATGTTTTATACGCTGAATGGCAATAAATCAGTAATGTGCACACACACACACACACACACACACGCGCGCGCGCGCGCATGAAAAATGTTACGTTGAAATATATTAAAATAATCTTTAATTGAGATTATAAAAATCGTTGCAAAATACCATCATTTTCATAGAACACCAATCGATTTCACTCATTATGAAAAATCTTCCTTTTCCGCCGACATTTTTAAAAATTGTCGACACAACGATGAATTCGCCTACAAAACACTTGTTGCAATCGAAAGTTGAGTAGATCAGGCTATAGTCAGACAAACTGGAATCCGTAGTGTACCCGTTACCATTCGAAACCTATACATACACTATTAGATCATAAAAATATTTTGCATTTATTACTATTTTGTTTTATACCGATTTTATTTCAGAAGATGAAGTAGTAATTCTTGAATCAGAACTTGTCAAATTGGTTTCATTAAATTGTTGATTATAAGATGGTACAAAACTTTGAGTCAAAGCTGAAATATTTTTTTAAATGAATTAACTTGTCTAAATTCAAAGAGTGAAAATGATTAAAAATTTATGTTTCAGCTAATTAATAATTTTTTAAGCTTTAAGTGAACCTTGCAAAATAGGAGGATCTCGGTGACCACTCAATTCTATATAGACAGGACATCCATTTTGAACGTACAGTACCAGCAACTCTCTTGGCTCGCTCAGTGTGTCACATTTAAAATGTATTATTAATTTTATGTACATTCCGGGTGCGATATTCTCTTTTTGTCCTCCTTTTCTTGCAGACTCGACGAAAATAGCAAATGCCGATTTGCTGGGTCGTTTTCCGATCTTATAACGAGCTAATTGAGTGTCGATATTTTTAACTACTATTGTTCTCTATGGGGAACAATATTTTCTTTAAATTGGATAAATAAAATATTTAAAGCTTGTCTTACATATTATGTGCAACAATTATTCTCATAATCATTTTGTCGAAATTCGTTTTTATACTCAACAAAGGTTTTCAAATTTATTAATACGGAATATTTTTTTATTTATTAATTTAGATTTAATCCTTATTTTATTCCATATATGACTACAAAGGTAAGGATGTCAGTTACTATGCCTATATTTTTTCACACAACGTTGAATAAATAACCTTTGCTACTTTTTTAAAAAGTAGTAAAAGTAAACTAGAAACTAATATTACACATAAAACATAGAATATATGATGATTTGGTTTTGTATATTAACTTATAAAAAGACCCACAATAATTTCCTCTGTCATGTAAAAGTTAGTTATTGTTTAAATGTGTGAGTTTTTGTATAAAAGTTATTAAAATTGTATCAATGAACCTACAAATATATTTTGGTGTCAACTAGAAGTTGCAGTCCCAATTTTAGAATAAATTATCTCAATATTTTTATTGGTTTTTTATTTTTGGTATCACTTAACATTCTTTTAAATTTTTGTTACATTAGACTCATTGCCAACTCACTTTATATTCTATTATATTTTCTTTATAGTCTATTTTACGTACAGGCCTATGTAATTTTCAATAAATAAATAAAATAAATAAAATAAAAAGCTGCTAATCGAGATTTCAAACCAAGAGTGTACCTTCTATTTAATTTTAGCAATTAAATCTTAATTACAATGAATTTTTAAGCTTATATTCTACTTCTTTTAATAATTTATAACCTTTTTACTTACCTTATAAGTTTTCCATGCTTCATAATTATGAAATTCAATAGTATCTGGGTCAGCTACTAATATAGTTTTAGAAAAATCTGTCTTTATGATGCTCTTTTTATGCTTTGATGACAACGCTGAAGTCTTATCATTAGTACTACAGTAAATTAAAAAATACTAATGTATAATATTTGAAAAAAGTGATAAGTATCTATTAATTTACTAATTTAAAATCATTATCTTTGAAAAAATGTGTTTTTGAAATACCATTCTAAAATACGTTGTAAATTAAACATTAATTAAAATAATTAGTTGAAAATTAATGTAATTTTTCTTAAGTAGTGTTACTTTTTTGTGATACTATAATAGGTATAGATTTACAATAGAAAATGTATTTACAAATACTATAGCACAATTGGACTTTACTTGGAATCAGGTTGTACTGTAGTGTCTGTAGTTTGTGATGAAAAACTTGATATTTCTTCTGGCAATAAATAGCATTGAAGTTTATGCCTTTTTTTACTTGGCTGAGATGCTAAATAGACAAATTTGTTTTGATAAATTGATCTCATTTTAATTTTGTGTGAAACAGTTTCTGGATAGTTAATGTTTACCTTTTTCCGATAAATTAATTGGCCGAAGTAAATGGTAATTTTTGGCAGTAAGAGAATTGATAAGAAGTGTTTGGTCTTGCTGCAACTTTTGTATATTAGTCTGTTGGATATTAGTGACTTCACTTTGTGCTTTGTTGATTTTTTTAATAGCATCTTTGTAATGTTTGATGTCCTAAATAAGGTATACAATGATTTTAAGTAAAATTATAATGCAAGTCTATGTTTAATAGTACATTTGTAAAATCACATTATAAAAATCTAATAATGCTAATTGTCCCGAAGAACTGGTTTGCAGGCTAGTAAAATTCACATCACCACTGCTGACTTCAAATAATTGGCGAATCAAATTAGTAACATTTAAATCATTTTGATTACAACCGGAAATTTCAGGAATAGACTCCATTGAAAATCAATATATATTTCTAATACTGAATTTTAGCTCACTTAAGTAACTAATGTTTAATGTTTGTGTCAAATCAGTAATTTACTTTCACTATCAATTGTTTATTATGAATTAAATTATATTATCAATTGATTAATGCACCTTGTTTATTACTAAACAATTTTCATATAAACTGTTACGTCCCGATACATATATTTTAAATTGCAATTTGTATTTCACATTATATTCTATCGACTTCTATCGAAACGTCTCTTTAGCTTTAGCAACACATAAAAGCACAGAGGCTGGATCCTCCAAAACTCAAATAAGTACACGCGTATACACCTCTTTCACGCGTCAATCGTTCAGCTCAGCTACAGGTGCAGCTAATTGCTTAACGCGCTGACCTGTAGGTATATATATAATTATATTATTTACGTCCCTTCAGAACGTAACGAGGATGTGCTATAAACGGTAAGATTCCTACCTTACCGGTTCTTGAATTTAACGAAATATGCAAAGATAGAGATTAATTTTTGGAAAAAAAAACTATCACCGTCTACGGTAATTATGTAAACATCACATGGTTCCAGTTTCATTAAATTCCATCCACAATTCGCAGATTTTTGCCATCGAAAATTTTGTTCGTATATTTGAGGGGAAGCCGGTAGCCGTTTTTTATTCAATATTTGTTTTTTTTTTATATTTTAATAACATATAAGTACATTCAATATACTCGCGTAATTATAAACGTTTGAGTTCGTCATACCTAATAGAGTTGACGTTTAAAATAGAGCCATTGATGACAGCTCGGTGGAAAAATTACTTCAAGATTACCCATTGCCTACCATTACTGATATTTAAGGTCGGCTAGGCCAAGCGCAGTATAAGTATATCGACATTTGTCACTGTTGATGATCAAAACAGCTACTATTTCCGAATCTTTAAATTATATAGTAAAAAAAGTCTTACGTCGAGCTAATACGGTCAATAAGCTGTACTTATCTGTCAAGACCGATGGAGAGTACTAGCGATGATAGGATTGCATCATTTTATATGATCTTGAGGATATAATGCCAAAGAAGCTGCTCGTAAAGAACAATAGTCTAGTGCCTAGATAGGAAAATTAGACACCCATGAAGATAAGCAGCCTTGAGCCTTATATTTTACTGGTATTAAGCCGCACACTTAGCTCCAAATTTTATGTTTACGTCCTGAAGGGACGTAAATAATATAATTATATATACATGTATATATATTTTATGTAGTTTTCTGTTATCGTGTTTATTGTGAAATTGGGTTAGAATTAAACCAGAAATTTACATTTCAAATAACTCTAAATTTATTAAATTGATCGTGTATATTTGACGTCTCTAATCGAGGGACTCTGAGATTGGCTGAATGGACTCGATCCATTGTTCTGGATTAGGCAAGTCTGTAGGTGAGCTGAACGTGTTCGACTTTTCGAGAATGCAGTCTCTCTGCTTTTGTGTATTGCTAAAGCTAAAGAGACGTTTTGACAGAAGTCAATAGAATGTAACGTTAAATAAAAGTTTCAATTTAGAATGTATGTATTAGGAAAGTAACAAAACAAATAAGATAACATTACTATTTACAAAAAATGTGGTCTTTAAAGTACTAGGATTTTATATTATGTATTTCTAATGAGTCGTGTTTTTTCCTACATAAAATTTGCAGTGTTTTAAATTTAATTGTTCTCTTGAATCTGGTTTAACATAATTTATTCAATTATTTAAGTACTACTTAACTTATCTTTATTATAATAAAGCAGAATGTTTGATAGAGACTATCAAAATAGTTTTCATTTGTTCTTTTAAAGATGTTATGTTTACTCTTTATGTTACAGAGAATCTATATTTAGTAACCTACAAATGATTACTTCCTACGTTTTGTTGTAGTTGACAGTACTTTATAGAAGAATAATGAGTGTATCATATAAAATAAAAAAAAATCACAACTTATCTATATGTATATATATATGTATACATATATATATATTTATCTATACATGTGAAAAAGAACAGATTTTTTATATTATAATAATGTTCACATATACAGCTATTTTTTATGCTTATACATTATTTTATTTTTTTACAAATTTTCATTCAAAACATACAAAAATCTGTTCAACAATATCTTTATAATATACATATACATAAGATTAAACACACCTGTTTCAGCCATGTAATATTTATGTAAGCTAAATTAAAGCCTTATTATATATAGTACATAGAAGGTGAATTAATGATTAAATTTCAATTACAATGATTGAAATACAGTGGAAAAATCTACATAAAAAAATTAAAAAAAAAATTAAAAAAAAAATAATATTATTGAATGATAAAGCAAATACTTCCTATGAAAACTAGATTCAAGGTTTATTTTTTACATGAATTTCAATGAAAAAATAATAAATTTGTATATTTTCATATTTTATATATTTTTTGAAAATATAAAATCCTAGGATTGTACCTCACAACTCTAGAAGTACAATGATCTTATTAAACACAGGTATAATAGCCTTATTATAAATGTATAATAATTTTTTATAATAGAATGCACTGTCCATTTTTTAAATTATAAATAATTTTAGAATTAAAATGCTAATGAAACGTCGGATACTGAAACATCAATTACTAAAACATGTGTAGTTTAATCTAGAATATAGACTATCTTGTCCAATTTGCAGTATTTCTGTTCTTTTTACATTACACTTCAAAGCCATTTATAAATTTTAATGTACTTATTGGCTATAAAGTATCCTTTTATTTAATATATTCACTTTAGATGAAAGTCTTTATTTACATACAATACACAACACACTCGCAATTAGCGCAGCTTCTTTTTCACGTCACCATAAAACTTTCAGTTGCCTCACTTATCAAGTTCTAATGCAGCATACTGCTCTTCGTCAACTTCAGTCATCATTAGATTACCATCAGGGAGTAATAGCACTACTCTTCTTGTACCACCTTTTAATAAAATACATTATTTTTATTAATAACCAATAAATTTTATCGCTTGCTTCATCATTAAAATTTCTGGATTAAGAAGCTGTTCGCGTCACTGAGTCAGTGAAGGTAGGGAATAATCGTTTTTAAAAAATAGCTAAAAACTCCTTGATTTAATTTCCGACATTTTGATTTCTTTTATTCAATTGTCTCAAGGCAAATTAAATTAAATAGGATTCGTACAGTTTTTAGATTTGTATTAAATAATTCAAGGACTTTTTAGCTTCTATGAACCAGTTGAGATCAATAACTTCTTGTTCCATAGACATTTTTATTATTATAATTGCAATTATGTCATCAACTTGATCAAATATCAACTTTAAATACTTGCACAAATCGGAGAAATTAAAAAAAATTCTAATAAAATATTCTCATTATTAAGTAAACATATAATTTAGCATTTATAACAATTTTGTTTGTGGGCTAAAAATAATATATTATTTTTGGATCATACAAGCTTAATTTATTTAATGTATTAAGATAAAAATTCCATAAAATGTGATATGGAATTCAACAAGTACTTTTTAATCATTGCGAGCGATGTAAGAAAATAAATAAAATTCAGTAACTATTAATTTTATTAGGATAGCAGATAATTATTATTTATAAATCATTATAATGATGATATTATCCTAATTATCGATTTCAAATTGCAATATATAATAAATTTTTTTATCCTGAATAAGTACCAAAATTATTTTATCTCTTGACTAGTTTTTTTTTTAATTGTTTCTATGGGCATACATTTCCATAGAAGTATGTCCAAATTAGTAACTTACCTGATGCAAAATATGCGAAATATTATCTGATAGTAATAATTTTACATTTTTTATTCTTATAAAGTATAAAAAACCTGGCAACGTTAGTTACGAGCTATCAACGATTTTTAAAACTAAATAACAATATAAAAGAAAAAAGATTTGAAATTTAAAAAAATGGTTACCTGGTGTGGGTTCGTCGGCCTGTATCACCTGAGCAACAACTTGTGCCTGGTTTTCACCGTCCTCTTGTCCAGTAGCAACAACGGTATTCGTGTTATCCATAATGGACATAACCATTTGTTCGCCACCTGCGGCAGCAGCCTCCGACCCCTCGGCCGAGCCTTCGGTAGTCTCTTTCACGTAGAATTGGGGTGTCAGATTCACCTGATCAGGCATTAGCTGAGCCACTGCCTCGGCGACCGCATGGTCCAAAGTAAGCACCGAGCCCTCTTCACCTTGCTGTTCCGTCGTCGTCACGTAGACGCATTGCTGCTCACCGTCGGCGCCTCGCGTCACCAGAAGAGTCTGCCCGTCCTCGGCGTGACCCGTCACTTGGTACACCACTCCGTCGTCGCCGGTTATCGTCACCAAACCATGGTTCTCCTCCATCTTTACGTTCGTTTCCATTGGGGCGGGTGTCGCGGCAGCCACGTTGGTTTCCGGCATGCTAGTGACAACCTCCTGCTTCGTGACTACCGCCAGCTGCTGCTCCACGTTCGCCGAGGCATCCTCCGTCGTAGGCACGGTCGACGTTGTCGTTGTCGTTGTGACAGCGGCGGTGGAGCATGGTACCGGAACGCTACCAGCTACGTTGGACGTCGTCGTGGTGGTTTCGGTCATGGCTACAGGGGGTACGTTAACTACTACGCCGCCACTACTTGTGGTCTGTACCTCGATCGAAGGATCGTCGAGACAGGGCAGATCGGGCCCAGGCACGACGACGCTCGACAGGGTAATCGGCGCGGGTTCGTTGGACTGTAGAATTGTGCCAGTGGTGCCGCCGGGACTCATTTCCACCCGAACTATGCCTCCTGAACTGTCTGTTAACGAGTCGAGTGTAGGGAGTACGAGTTCGGCGGTATCGGGGGCCGGGCTGCTGGTGATAATTCCATCAGCGCTGATGGTCGCTGTCGTCGCTGTCGAGGCCTGGACGATGGCCATGGGCGTCGGGGCGGGAACGGCCTCGGGCTCTGGTTCAGGCTGGTCGATGGGTTCGCCGTCGGGACCGATGATACGACCGGTGAGGGGGCATAGCGTGAACTGCCTTGGGGGACTTTCAGGCTCGTTGGGCTGAGCAGGCTCCGCCGGCACGGGCGGGAAGTCAGGCTCCTCTTCGCTGCTGCTGTCCTCAGACTCTATCTCATGGAATTCCATGTGCAGGCCATCCGTCTCAGCGAGTTTGGTGTCCTTGGGCTTATTGCCCGTGGAACTGGTACTGTCCGATGCTCTTGGCCTAGCGCGAGTTGCGCCTCTTCCTCCGGCTGCACCACCTCGTCCACCGAACTTGGGCCCCACCCCCGCCTGCTCCGCAACCTTCCTCCTGGCCATCATCATCTTTTGCTGAGGCGTGACTGCAGCCGGAGACTTGGTCGCGGCCGTCCCCGTTCTGGGTAACGGCTTGGTGACGGCTGCAGGACTGACAACCGTCTTCTGTATGACTTTGCCTTGCTGGTTCATCACCGTTATTTTAGGTCTGACAGTGGTTAGGACGCCCGGAGACGAGACCTGAACGATCGTCGAAGTGGGTGTCGTGCGCTTCTGCTGAAGGACCTGCCGTTGTTGGACGCCTTGAGGCGTTATTTGCCTGGGTGGTGGTGCCCTCACCTGAGTACGCGTCTGAGATATGCTCACCACTCCGGTCGTCGTCGGCGTGCTCGCACGTACACCCATCGGTCGGGGCAGCAAAGGACGTCCATCAACGGTTCGTTGTTGTCCAGTGGGTCTAACGGCGGTGGTCATTCTCTGTGGCTGCATACTTAAGGGACTCGGGATCGCTGTAACGAGGTGAATTTGTTGTAATTGATTAGGGTCAGGCTTGGGTTGAATCTTAATGGGCTCGTTCTTAGGCGCTATCACTGCACCTGCTTTCGACGGCGTCGATTTCGGCACAACCTTCATTTGCGTCACTACTTGAGTGCCGTCTGCCTTTGACACCACTTTCACTGGGGTTATGGAGTTGGCGTGCGACGTAGTTGAAGAGACGATCTGCTTTCTGCCTAGACCCTCGCGATTTTGCACCATCAGAACGCCGCTGCCCGAACTCTGACTGCTTTGTCCCTTGACCGTTATTTTATTTGTGGGTGAAGAGTCGAGCTTGATTATACCGTCCTTCCTATGCACTATGTACACGTTGGACTGCTGGGCATTGCTCGGTTTTGCATCCATCTTCACGACTCCCTTAGCATTGCTAAGCATGCTGTTGGTGTTAGAACCATTGGCCTGAGCATTGGCACGATTGAAGGCACGCTGAATCACGTCGCTGCGACCGATTATAACTTTGTCCTCCTCGGAATCTGCGGTCCAGTCATCGTCTCCGCTTGTATCAATCTTGCTACGCTTAATTGAACCGATACCAGCAATGCCATCATCGTCAGAGTCGCTGTCCGAGAAGGTGATTTTACGTTTGCCGAGTACTGACACAAATGTAAAGTAGTTAAATTAATTATGAATTACTCATTTTTAAGGTTTTTTGATAAAAAGGTTTCTTGTTAATAAGGAGATGACCTATATACAGTCACTAATGCATAAAATCAATATGAATTGATGAATGTGGATCTCATTATCTTGTTCATAAAGTAATTCCTAAGTTTTAAGAAAATCGAGCAGTCGCATGCCTGGTCATCTCCTTATAAGTTACAGAAAAAAAACTTTGTTTAATACATAATTATATAAAAAATTAATTGCAAAAGAATAAAACTAAGTTTTATTAGCTTATACTTACTGTCTTCATCTTTCATAGATCCACACCATTGTTTGACTTGATCCATTGCTTTTGATTTACTTGATCGCATTGGCCTTCTATAAATAGAAAAATTCCAATTAAGATTCAGTTAATAGAAGCTTTAAATTTGTAGAATTAGACATTGTACTTACCCAGCCTGGGCAGCTGAACTAGGTCCAGCTTTAATATTGTCGGCTTTAACTACCTTTTGTCCCATCCCTAACTGATTCGCTCTATTGATAGATTTAGCAACTTGTTGTGCTTTAAGTTCTTTTTGCTTGGCAAGATTCTTTTCAAATTCGTCCATTAGCTGTTTACACGTATTGCTTACTTGTGCAACCTCTTCCCAAGTATTGTGTTCACTGTAATCATTTTATTCATAGGTTAAATTTGTACATAATGTATATTAATGCATTTATTATCATAAAAATTATACTGACTGTGCAAATCCTTCCCACTTTAACAGGTATTCATAAACCTTCTTCTTTGGATTAAAGCGTTTTGCCAAAATTTTTTCAACAGCATATTCTTCATCACTGCTACCAGCATTATTTTCACCAGCTTCATTAGATTTCCCCTGTAGATAATTTAGTTAATAAGTAGTACATGCAGTAAATATTTAGTTTAAATAAATAAAATTTATTTTACCTTTGGTTTGATTGAAGGCTTTAATTTAACCTTTCCTTTAGATTCAACAGGTTCAGTTTTTACTTTGATATCAGACTTAAATTCTTTTTTCTCTGGACTTTCTGGCTGTCCATTTCGTATTACTTTGCGTACAACAACAGTTTTGCTACCTATCATTAAACCAACAAATATAAAATTTGTATTTTACATTGCATATATTGATATAAATTAAAACCCAGGTAATTCATTTTTCATGTTTAATTATTATATTAGAATATCATATGTTCAAATAATGAATATATTTATATGTAGCCATAGATCATATAAGAATACAATGAATTGCACTGACCTTCTGTTGCGATATTTCCTTGTTGACGTGGTACATCTTGCATTTTTGTGTTACTTATTTTAGTGAAAGTTTGTATAGTTTTACCAGCCATTATCCAACAATCTCTTACATGTGTATCCATTTTACACCACTTTTGATAAAGCTTCCATGAATTAGAGGAATCTTTGTCTGGACTATCCTGTTGAATTTGAGTGTCTTTCCATAGCAAAAATGCCCATACTTGTGCTTTTTGTTCGTTCTGTAAATTTTTAAAATTTTTATCAATTTCATAGACATATATTAAAAAGTATACATTCATTGCTATTTATATAATTAACTTACGTTACTATTCTCTCGAAAATGAGATAGTTTAGAACAAGCTCCTTCCTTAGATCGGTGTTCTTGAAATTCATCAATAAAATGAAAAACCGAATGACACTGTCCACAGACTAATACATCTAGCCTTCCCATTTCTTCTTGTGCAGCTAAAAATTTTAATAATATAATAGACATATAAGTTAATGATTACCCTTTATAACTATAACAGAATTCAGAGCTTTATGGAAGTGCTCATTAAATAAATTAAAATTAGGGAAAAAGGGTTAATAATAATAATATAATCTATTAAAGGTTATTGAATTTTACAAAAATAAAGAACATTAAAATTTTGCAATTATATTGTTTGATGTTTTATTATATTTTCATACCTTTTATAGTATTGGGATTAATACTGATGGCCGCTGGGCCATCTCCTCCTTCCATCTTGAAAGCGTTTGCTTTTTTCAGCTACAGCTTTCTTATTCTGAAACAGTACATCCGAAAGAGTCATTTAATTGTAATAATCACTCAATAAGTAAATAAAGAAAGTCTAAAAGATTATTATCACTACCTAAAATAATTTGTTCTCGATGAAACTAATCTTCAATTGATAATATCTCAAATGTTGCATCGCTTACTTGGTTGCTTGACTGTTAGTTATAATAACCCTTTTAGCAGGCTTGGATGTTTAAGTTTATCCCTAAACGTAACAATAATAATAGCATATAGTCAAACAACTGAATAATATAAATTATATCGCAAGATTAAAAAACAATTGATTTCTCACTCAACCCGGCACACACAAACACCTTCGCGAGTCGTGCGCATCCCTAGCGATTCCAACCTCAAAATTTCACACGCTGCTCCGGCCCAAATTGTTATCCTCGCGAGCATTCACATTACACTAATTTTTAAATCGAAAAAAAACTCCCGCATAAAACTGGTAATACAGATTGGAATAACACGCGAACTAAAGCGCGCGCACGGCAAAGGGCAACAGTTGAGACGGACAGGAAAGGAGTAAATGCTGCGAGAGTAAACGCGAGTTGGCCCGACAAGGACAGACGCAGACGGAATCGTTGTAAACGCGCCAAGTGGCATCTACAATAATAAATTATGCAGCCGTGCACTGCTATCGAGTCTACAAGAGCGTGACAGAGAATGAGAGAGACAGAGTTAGACCGAAGAAATGAATTAGCCCGCGCGAGAACAGAGTTTCAGTGCGAGTCGGTAGAAAAAACGAGTTCGCCAAAGCGCGCGGCACAAAAACTGGAATGCAGTTGAGTCCGCGCGTTTTCAGTTCTTGCTATAACGCTTCTCGCTCCTCTACCTCGTGCCCCGATCAGTGGTGTACCTCTCGCCCGTGCCTCCCCGCGCTCCTTCTATCTTTGTCTCCGGGTGAACCACTCAGAAAAGCACCTTTTGGACGGATGCCATTGTACCGCTACCGCCACCACTACACTCGCACAACGAACGCGCGCGCGTATTCGTACACGCGCCAAACCTAATGATACATTGAGCGCAGACTGTACAGTCCCGCTCTCTTTCTCTCCGCATACCGCTCGCATCGGCTTGTCTCTCTCTCCCTCTTCAGATCCGTTGTTTTGAGCTCGAGTTCGCCTATGTGTGTGTGTGTGTGTGAGTGTACGTGTATACGTGTTGTGTGTGTGCAACAGAACTCGCGCGCACGACGCACGACGCACCAAGATGGCACGCTGCGCGTTCATTCGATACACTCTCGCTTTCGCGGTCTCGCGTACCTGCAGCGCGCGCGCTGTGCCGACCTCTCACCTCTTGCTTAGCTTTTCCCGGCCTTTTCCTCTCACACGGTTCCGCTCGCTTCCTGATAATGTTATATGCTTCCTGGCGGCTCCCGGTTTTCCCGTCGTCCCGGCGTTGAGCCGCGCGAAATTCGTACCACCACGTTATATACAGATGAGGCACACACGCGCAAAGTGGTAAGTCGCTAGGCGCGCGTAAGCACGAGCCTCGCCGCAGTCCTCATCGTCGTCGTCGTCGTCGCCGTGATCGCTGCTGCAGCCTGGCCGCCTAGCGAGTCGCGCCTGCTACCGAGCTGCCCGCGATATACGGATACGGAGCTCGCGGCTCTCTCTCTCTCTCCCTCTCGCTGTCTCACCAGTCACCATTCGCTGGCTTAGTTTCTCCCTCCCTTTCTCTCTCTCTCTCGCGCTCTTCATTATGTGCCTTACACTCTACAGCCTACTGTATACGTTCTGCGGGGACGCGCGCGCCACCGACCTTCCGTACTTATAACCTAGAGGCCCCGAACTATCGCAGCCATGGAGTTCTAAATCTTTTGCTTTTGAGCTAGAGCTTTTGAGACAGACGGCGATAAGGATAATCGATGTATCTTCTGTTACTAAGGAAATCGCGAATGAAGATGCTACGGGACAATGTATTTACGAGTAAACGCAGCTGACGTTATAGCTTTATCTCTCTCAAATGTGGAATTGAAGCGAGACGGCAATATTTGCTAATATGATATATACCTATTGCTTTTTATGCATGCAAGCATAAGTGTAATAAACACGAGGCGGTCTTGATTTGTATCTATAGACTTGGATACCGGTGCTCATGATAGCCTATTATAATGTCGATTAGATTGTATTCTTTCTTTTTCTCCCCCTCTTTTTCCACAACACTCACACAAGTAAGATACGGTGCATGATTGACGAACCGATCCTCGCGTTATTACACCCCCTGAGTGGCGATGAGCGCGTAACTTTTTGGATAATTTTTGGAAAGTACGAGGGAGCAGTGTGTACGCATATACACATGCATATAATATGCGATAATATTTGTGCGCGACACAAGCTCCACAACTAGTCGCGGTAGCTCGACGGAGCGTAGACAAAACTGGGAATGCACCGTTTTTGCGTTCAGCGAGGCGACTGCAGCGCCATATTACACCGTGTTTGATTCTCCCTTCCTATTTCCGTGATGATTCTTTACATATAGGTACTGAAAATTAAGCTGCTGACCATACATGAAATATTTTACCTGTGATGATGAAAATTCTGTTCATATTTTTATTATTTCTCGATTATGAGTGATCAAATTTGTATCTTATATTTATACAATATAAAAATCTTGTACAAGCCATTTGAAATTACCGCTTTATTTATTAACAGGATTACGTTTAGAATGTTGGCTTCCTTTAATCCGCCTTTGTAGAATATTTTTCTTTGTTGCGTATATTTTAATTCATATAGGTATATATACATTTATCACCGCGAATGTGGCTCCCCTGACTGTGCCATATGTAAATATATATAGGTATAGAAGTTTCTCCTTGAGCAATGCTGAATGCACTGTTCTGTTTGGCGATCCAATGATGCCGTGTGCGGCGCGGCGAGGAAAAGTCGAAATCTATCAAAGTTTTAAAATAAAATTTGATTTTGATTGCTAATGAAACAGTAGTGTTTCGATTTAAATTGTCAAACCTCGTTCTAGAAGAGCGAGATAAAATGTACGAATGAATATTTTGGATTATTTCACGTTTTTTCTTATTTTTAATTTAAGTTTACGATTTCTAAGTAAATTAACCTAATATGTGAGTACTTATGATTAATTAAAAATTTGGCAAAAGTAAATTAATATTGGTTGGAATAGATAGAAATTGTTTTATTGCAAAAATCGTCTTACTAAGATCGCATAAATCAATCTAGAATTGTTCTGCATATGATTTCTCTGCAGAAAAAAATTCAGGTTTGAAAGGGTTAAAGTTTTAAGTTTTAATTAGATTAAAAAAATGTTTAATAATTTCAATTAATATTAAAGCCATTTATATTATAATTATATAAGATTTAATTAATTAATATTAAAGCTATAGATAAAAGTTTCATCTTCTTCATTGTATATACTTAAAATTTATAATATTTCATTATAATTCTTTAAATAATGTTTAATAATTGTTTAATATTTTATTTGCATACAGTGAACAATGGCTGATGATGAAGAAGAAAAGGAATATCGGTGGGAGACTGGATATGAAAAAACATGGTAAGTTGTACTACATAAATTTATTTGCAATATTTAATAAAAATTAAATTCATAAATGGTTTCAACCTAATCATAATTTTATGATATTTAGGGAGGCAATCAAAGAAGACGATCATGGAATGCTGGAAGCCTCCGTGGCAGACATCATTCACAAAGCAAAAAGAAAACGACAGCTAGAAAAGAAAGAAGGTTCTCGATTAGGTATGATGAGACACTTATACATTATCCTTGATTGTTCTGAATCCATGACAAATCAAGACTTAAAGCCAACTCGTTTTCTATGTGCTTTAAAGGTACATAATAAGTTTTAGTTAAAGTACTTATATTAAGAATTCATTTTACAATACTATATTACTAGATCTTATTGTTTTACTATGTCTTTCTAGCTTTTGCAAGAATTTATAGATGAGTATTTTTACCAAAATCCAATTAGTCAATTGGGCATTATTGTTACAAGAAACAAGAGAGCTGAAAAAATTACAGATCTCACTGGAAACTCTAAAAAACCTTTAAAAGTGAGACACCTATTTTTCAAATATATATAAGTTGTCCTTAAAAACTAAATGATTTTAAATAACATTTTTATAGGATTTAAAAAAGTTACAAACAACATCATTTACCGGTGAACCGTCATTACAAAATTCTTTAGATATTGCTTTACAATCATTGAAACTATTACCATCCCATGCCAGTAAAGAAGTATTATTAATTATGGGTTCCTTAACTACTTGTGACCCAGGAGATATTGGTGAAACAATACAGGTATGTAAATCTCTTATTTATTATGTATATTTGTTCATATTCATAAATATAAAATGATTCTTTTCTAAATTGATTTGTAGACTTTAAAAAGTGAAGGAGTTAGGTGTAGTGTAATTGGTCTAGCTGCAGAATTAAATATTTGTAAAGTAATGGCTGTCAACACTGGTGGCGAACATGGAGTTGTTTTAGATGATAGGCATTTCAAAGAAAAATTAACAATTCATGTGGACCCTCCACCTGCTGCTATGCGATTAGATGCAGCTCTAGTCAAAATGGGATTCCCTCATCATGCATTACATGCTTCTACAACAGAAGTATCTGTCGCTGTATGCATGTGGTAAGTGTTTAAGAATATGATCGAAATTACTAATAATTTGTAAATAAATTTTAATTTTATTTATTTTATGTTATTCAATAAAATTTACAAACAGGAATGTTCAAGGATAAAATAATTTAAATATTTTCTTTTACTCTATTTATAGCCATGCAGATAAACCAGATGAGACTTCAAGATTTACAAATCCAGGATATTTATGCCCTCAGTGCCTTAGCAAACATTGTGAATTACCTGTAGAATGCAGAGCTTGTGGGTTGACCCTTGTATCAGCTCCACATTTGGCTCGATCATATCATTATTTATTTCCAATAAAACATTTTAAAGAAGAACAATATGAAGGAGCTCCATCAAATTGTTATGCTTGTCAAAAGGCTTTTACTGAAATAGATAAAAAGGTACATATTAATTTTATAATTTAATAATAATTTTATTCTTTTATTATTTTAATTTTATTACTAATTTTCTTTTTGTAACATAAGTAATGCTATTGTTTTTTACGTAAATATTAAAAACTTTATTTAAATGTAAAGTTAAAAAAATATTTATTGATGAAAAGTTAAACGTTACATATATTTCAGGTATATCTTTGTGAAAAGTGTAAACAAACGTTTTGTTTGGATTGTCAAATTTTTATTCATGAATCCTTACACACTTGTCCAGGATGTGCAACTAATCCACACATTATGTTCAAAACAACGAATAACAGCAATAACTCGATATAATTACCATGAATCCATCTTATAGATTCAATTTCCTCATACTTCTTTTTGTGAAGTACAAATTTAGATTATATGTTAATTATACCTAATCCTGAATTTTCAGGAATTAGTATATGAATTATTTACACTGATAGAATAAAGTCGTTTGAATGGTGATAAGACTATAAAAATGCACAAACTTAAGAAAAATGAATATATGTGAATCACAAGTATTTTGTATTTCCGAGAAGTGGCATTTTTAAATAATTGAAATACACTAACATTTTTTGATTAATGTATAAGAAACTATTTTTTAAACTGTGATTTTCTAAAAGCAATAGTAATTATTTTACTTTTGCATTATCTAATGAATATCACAATATCATCAAACAAATAATGTAGTATACTGAAATTTTTCATAAAGTAAATCACTAATTATGAGTTTGAAACAATTGATAAACAATATTTTGCCATTAATATTTTCAACTTGTAATATAAAATGCAATTTTTGTATATGTATATTAAAAACAAAAAAATAAAATTTTATACATGCTGATAATTTAAGAGTTTTACAAATTAATTAACTGTTTTAGATGAATCATAAATCATAACTTGAAATAAAATTTTAATTTAAAAAAAGTTTTTGATCAGTTTATTTAAAACCACAACTAGGTATAATCGATACGCTTATCTTCACTTATTTCGTAAATCATGCAACGTATTATAATAAATATTAATAAAAAACATGGTATATTTGAATGTGTAAGTATTTATCTATGAGTGTAATGGCTATTGTGGTTATTTATGGTTGTCGTATGCATTATATATGTGCCGCTAAATAGAAACACTTCTTTGTTACAAAACTAGCATTCTTGCAAACTTAAAAAATAAAAGAATATTTTGAGATACAAAAACTAAAAAAAATCTTATAAAGATATGTTTTATACCTTTTTAGACTAAAGAGAAGTGTTAAATAGCTACGATACCGATATATTACAGTTAACCAATTCTTTTTTATTCCGACGTCTATTTTAGTTGCTCAATGAACTCTTGTATTTTCCTCTTTCTCATTTCTTCAAATGTAATAAACAAGGTTCACGTCAATACTAGTGCATGAGAGAAAGTTTCAATTTGAGTTATATAAGAGATTTTGATTTTGGACCTCACATGGGGTGATAGAAGTATTGGATCTATAAATGATATTTAAATCTACACTTAAGTTCTTTCTCTTTTGAATTTGAGTTCAAAATAGCTTCTGATATTTTAATTTTAATTTTGGTTAGTATTTCATAAATAACGTATATATATTTACCTAAAAATTGTACCTAATTTTTTAGATAGGCCTGTTAACTACACAGAGGTGCCTTATATTTTCACCATTGCAAAAAGTGTCAAACTCCAAAGTCACATATTTTATCATAAAACAAATTTCTATCATGATGAAAATCAGTTTCAAGGATTTTTTTTGCTTCAGTTAGGATGCATTTATGCTATCAAGTTAACCGATTTTCTATACGAAATTGCGATGCTGAAACTTTGAGGATTATTTCCTTGTTATGTCAGCGTAGAATAGAAATTTTTATTTTGTAGCCACATCCATCCAAAGGTTTCGAAATGGCAGGTCTTTTAAAAATGGTAAAAAATGAAAATTTATTTCTCGTAAAGTTATAAAAAGGCATAATTATGAAGAACTAAAAAAATTAAATCTTTTTCTCTAAGATCAATTCCAAGATAATCATAGAAAAACAACTAAAACGCAGCTTGATGCTCTGTGGTAGCGGGTCCCCCAACTTGACTCGACACCCACCGCTCGAGCTACCTTAAATAACCCAATAACCTGGATGCAGTTTGCGAACTCAAAGCGCAAGAGATGACACTATGAAGCCACAAGGAATACGAAGCACTTAGACCAAAGGGCGCGCATTAGTTAATATACAAAAATTTTGCTTCAAAAAGTTTAATTTTTCGTTGCAGCAAGATGCCTACATCACGTTAGTAAAAATGTAATGATCTACAGCAATGCGTAGCGTTTCATCGTTTGCAGTGGATTAGTGCAAAAAGCGTAGTTTTTTGTCATATGTCTTACATGTTTCTGTTCGTTGCAATGTGTAAGCGTTGTTCTAATACAACAGCGGAGTATAATATACAAGAAGTCTGACTTATAATGATACATTAATGTAGAAATTCTAAAGTTGTTAGCAGAATGACGTCACAGATTTTATTATGGGTGAAAAAGAATGATCACAATTTATGTCAAACGATTTTAGCTTATAATCTCTCTGAATTAATTTAAAAAGCATGTCAATTTTTATTTTCTGTCAATCATATAGGTAATTCATGCAGTACAATAGGATTATTATACTTCACTCGGTATAGAAATAAGCAGAAGTAAAAAAATTGTGCAGATTTTAATGTAATATGTTCAGTTTATAATATTGGATACAGTTTGGTATTAAACTTGTAGAACTACTGTGAGAATCGTAAAATTCACAAAAAAACATTTCAGTTGTATCGTATTTCTTTTTAAAAAGTCTTGTAGAGAGGCTTGCAAGATTGTTTGTAGGGATCTAGGAGAGTTTCTGCGTGAATTTATTAGGATTTTTTTTTGTACTTAATGTATACGTATAGATTTTCTTCATCAGGCTCCAATTTATTTAAGTTTAAAAATAATGCTACAACTACATACACCGAGCTTGGAAATTAATAAAAGCAATAGTTATAATTTTTAACTTAATGAAAGGACATGTGCGATAATATGAACAGGTGTATACGAATATCATAGTAGATTTAAAAAATTTTAATGCTTTTCATTTTCATTACCTATAATACGGATACACTCTTAGTGATACGAAAGACTTAAATGTATAAGCATAATAAAAGTTCAAATTGATAAATAAGTAATGCAATTCTTTAATTGACACCCAAAAATTATTCTATATTTAGAATTTGACAGTTTGGAAACTATTATCGTTTTGATTGAAGGGAATCGAATGATTTGAATGTAGTTTAAACCATTCATATTGTCCCAGATACGAAATCCTTCTGAGTCAAATACAATCTATTATAATGGAATCTAAAATTAATTATTTTTAATTAATGTTACACGAGGAAGATTATTTACGCGTAACAGTCATAACATTACACGTAATCGTACATCTACCATTAATATTTTTAATCCGAGCAGCAAATTAAGTCACCAAAGCAAATGCAGCTCCCAGAAACGTACACCTATACAACACATGAACCTTATAGACACGAATGTCAATGAAACCGCTATATATACCAAGATACTATATACAACTTTGCCATAAGCGCCGCAACAGCGTACATATAATTCAAAGGATCCACACAACTATCACGTACGGCACTCGTATACTAATCCGGCGGTGAACTTGATCCTTCAACGGCTAACGACAATGTCGCGCTGTTACGTACACTATATATATACCACCGCGTGCATATCAATCGTCCAGCTCGGTATAGAGGAGTAGGAGCTGCTCTACGGATGGAGGAGGAGAACGAGATCTCGGCTGGCCGGTGAGCCAGGCACCGGCAGCTATTATATATACACATCGCATCAGGTGCACGGCTCACCGGCGTAAAACGCCTGAGTTTTTATACATTAGTTGGCGGTCGCGCGCGCGCGCGTGGCTAATATCCGTCTCGCTTATACTAGCGCCTGTCTCTCGCGGATCATTCCTCATCCGATCTCCGAACGCGACGCAGAGAGGATAATAACATCCGAGGTATAGCGCGCTCAGTCATTTCAACAGTCTCTCGTGAGTACCGATTCTGTGTGCTTTTATTTTTGTCGTTTCATTTTTGCTGCCTTCGCGCGAGTATGTGTGCGAGTAAAGCAGAGATTTCTGGTGCTGATCGGTTGTACTTTTTAAAATATCGAGGGTTGATTCGAACAAAATGTTAGATCGAAGATTCAATGCGAATCTTGATAATGTGCGCTAGTGTTTTATTTGATTTTGTTTAAGAAATGCGCATTCACTTGATCAGTAAATATTAATTTAGTGTTATCGATATATTTATTTAAATTTAATCTGTATTATATACATATCCTGGCTAAGTGTACTTACGTTTTCATAAAATTATCAGTTTTATATTTATTTGTGCACTCTGTAACACTTTAACCTACCATATAATGTTTTACAATTAGAATTAGAATTAGAATTTATTGGAATTTTAGAAAAAAAATAATTTATTTGGATAATTCTGGTGTGGCCATTAATAATTAAATTGTTTTAACCGATACCTTCGTTATACTTGCGCATATAATTAAATCGAATTTGAGCGATAGAAATTTTAAAACGTCTGTCAAAGGTTCAAAATGCTACTGCGTGTGCATAAGTATAGTTACTTTTAAAGATAACGTTCTATAATATAAATAATAATATTATAGAACGCAAATATTGATACAAAGAACTGTTTATGCTTTATGATAAATTTATTATTTAATATATAAGCTTTGGAATATTTGTTGAAATATTTATTGAATTTTTTATATTTTTCATTAGAAATTTTTGATTATTGCAAATGAATTCAAACATTAATACTAAAATTAACTGTCGAAATAAGATAAACGGAATATAAATTATTTATGTATATGCTTATTACACATTATTAACTTTTAATTATATAATAATAAATAGATATCTTTTCGACGGTATAATTGTTTGAATTTTTTAATCTATTATCTTTCAATTATTCATTTTCAACGGTCAAAATCCTTCCATCAAGGATAAGTACATATATTTAAATTTATGAAAATGTCATATTGTAAATTATGATTATTTATTGGAATTTTTTCCTCTTTGAAAATTATAACTGGATAGTCAAGTGTCATAAATAAAAAGAACTAAATAATAAATATCGACGAAAGGATAATATTTTTCAACTTCCTAATCAAACGCTAATTTAAGCAAGTTTGTGTTAACAAAAAAAAGGTACAAATTTAGAGCGAGTCACGTTTGTTAAAATACTCCTTAATCTAAGAAAAAAGCGTTGTTGCGCAGGTACGTGCAATCTCGTTCTTAATTTGGCGCAAGACAGATCAACCAAATGCGTATTAACAGGTACTTATAACGCCCCGTCTGTAACCAATAAACTGTCTTATCAGAACGCGGCGTTGCGCTCTGCTATACATATATATGTATATATATATGCGGTATATACTATATATGCGTAAGAATACACATTCGTCGAATCGGCGTTACTAACGCCGACAAATTTTATACTTTTTATTCCCCTGTAAAATAGCGTGTAAAGAGCGTGCAATAAAATGTGCGAGCTTACGCGCGCGTTCGATATGTAAACAGAATTCAAATATGAGCGTCTTCGCGGTCTTGCGACGCTATACATATATATATATATAGGTATATACTTCCTCAAAAAGTCATTCAATGTAATTTGAATTTGCAAATATTGTGATGAGTTGGCAGCAGTCATCTTATCGGCTTGTCTGGACTACATTGTGTGGACAAGTCAATAAACGAACTCTTATCGCGAACGCGCGGCGTTGCGTCTCTTATTTATAATAAACATTCTATTGCGCCCACGTGATATATTTTCTGGGGCGTTATAACGCCGATTGTGGCTCGTGATTCGATTTGTCACTCTCTTGAATCTTGGGATCTTCTTATCGGCCGCGGGAATTCAACATATTTCTGCGCGTACAGATCCAAGATTTTATAGCTATGCTTTAGCGAACTGGATTATTTTGCAAATGCCAATCGAATATGCGTACTTCTCGACAGGATCGCATGTGGAGGGGAAAAAAACTGCTGTGCGTATAGCATTGCCGAGTACTTTCTCATTCATTATCAATGTAGCTCGTGTATATATTAATTAATACTATATATAGTGCGCTAGTATGTACATAATAGAGATGTAGATTTGTTTTATTATCCTTTCGTTAAATATCCCGTGGAGTTTTATAGCGTGTCTATAAGGATTTTGTCACGGATACAACTTCGATCATTTAAGAATCTTTTGCAATCTCTATTATATACTCAATCAATTAAAATTAAATTCATATATTAAACCAATAAATCAAAGAGAAACAAGAATCCAGGATTTTATTGTTTATTGCATAAAGAATTATTGTAAAGAGTATTAATGAGGGATAGACATAAAATTGAATTCTGATTATTAGTATAGAAATAATTTTCCTATAGAAATATGACGAAAGGATCCTGGTCCAATTATCACATCATCCATTAAATCAATTAAAATATAAAATTTAAATCCATTGGTACAGATTGAATATCTATATATGTCGAAAGACACAGGAAAATTACCGATAGCAGTTAGAACAAATACAAATTGAATTCGATCTTGTCATTTTTTAAAGCCGATGATAGTTTGTACATAAAAAGTAAACATAAAATTAGTAATAAAACTTATGGTTCTAATTAATTAACAAAATATGTCCTTCAGATAAATTACACGGTGTGCTTATCAAGTTTATCAACTTAAAGTTACAGTAGACGTACGTTTATTTGCATTTTCAATGTTTAAGGATTAAGTTAAAAAAGAATTTTTTATTGTAGCAAAAGGACAAGGTTGACTTAATTAATCTCGAAGTCGATGACCTTCTTTTCGTATTACCCAGTACAATGTAATATTATTTATGAATGCGGTAGAAAGTTGAGAATCTTGATTTTTCTAGTTATATATTGGTCATCTGACATTTTTAATAAAAAATATTTATTTGAGTACATTTTCAATGCCAAGAAATACGAGCATCTTATGAAATATTTTATTTTTTGCACAAAAATCACAAGCAGTTTTTTAAAAGATTGATCGTTATACTGTCGAGAAGTTGAAATATTACAAATTGCCTGTATGTCTGCCAACTAATAATATCGATAGCGCAAGCGATGAGCAATGTATAATATATAAATTAATTTTATAATTACATCATTAAGAAATTAGTGAATTCATGTATAATATAATTGTAATGTAAATGTATATATATCTAAACTTCTATTGATATCCTCCTTTATTGGCAGGAAATTTCGTAATTTATTCAAACTATATTGATTAGTGATGCAATTAAAAAATGTGCACCTTTTCTTATCCTGCGTAAAAAAACAGCCAAAAAAGTAAAAATAGGTGTAGACTTTACAGATCAATGCACGCGATAATTGTCATTTAACTTTAAACCTATTATTCATTGTATAGGCAAATGAATAGGACGACTTTTGTTGACAAAAGCGTATTTTGCAATACTGACGTAGTCGATTTCTTTCTTTACTAAACCTATTGCATGCATTTAAGTTTAAAATATCTATCTACATAAGTATTTTAAATTATTTATTTAATCGGAAAATTAGATTTTCTATACATATATATATATAAGTATTTCTTGATTGCAATAAATAAAGTAGAAGTATAAATTTCAAAATGATTTAAAAGTATAATTAACGGTTCAACTAATATAAAACATTGCAATAGGAAATATATAAATTGAAAAGCATATTTTCTTTAAATAAAAAAATTAAACTCAATTAAATTATACCTAATTACTGATACATTTTTTAGTATTAATTTAGCCAATACTGTAGGTGTTCATATTGCATTTTTTTATAACAATGACTTTGTATTTTGATTTTTAGATCAGAACGTTAAATATTACTATTTATTTTAAATCCTAATACTCATCGAAATACTAATAATTTTACTACTTTAATTAATAATTTTTTTTTTGATTGAATGAATATTACTTTACAAGTTTTATACTTACACTTATATATTTAAATACCATTTCTGTTTTCTTTCGGTATCTTAACATTTTTGTCAGTACTTTGTATTTTTATTTTACACATTTTTCTGCTAACTTCTGGCCTTGTCGCGTTAATGAAAGCGCTCAGTCGCAATTAGCTTACAAATCAGGTATATTTATATTTCTTGTGCGACGTACTTAAAAGTAAGTGTTTCCGGATTTGTGGTCTTTTGACGAATTGCTTTGACATGGAGATTATTTATCTATACTTATGGTCTTGCTTTTTTCAATATGTTTACATAACAAGAGAGTAGAGATACTTTATATGTTAATAAACATAATTCACGCGTAGATATCTATATATATATACTTTATTTGAGTAATCGTACATAATCAGACGTACATTAATAATAATAAACATAAAATTAGTTTATTTTATTATGATTTGTCAATAATTTTTTTATCGTTAAATGTGAAGTGCAAGTACGTTCTCTACAAACCTTGAAATCCATAGCGCTGAATTTCAAATTAATAATAATTATTCCCACGAGCATTAACTACAGTATGCATTTGTTTCAATTTGCGATGTATTGAAAATGTGCAGAGATTCTTGAAATGAGATTAATGATGGTAAAGAATTGTATTTGTATGAAAGTCAACTTATAAATAATATATTATTGTTTGCATTTACGTTAAAAATTCACAATTCACGTAAGTTGTAAGATGGATTAGAAAAAGTGCGCCTTCGGTAACAATAAAAAAGTTATTTTAAAGTCGTTTGAAAAATGTACTACAACAGATGTCTAACTTCTTAAAGACTCGATAATTTTGTATTATGTAAAAAAAGGAAACACAACCTATTTGTATTCACAAAAAATGATATTACTATGCAGCAAAATAAATTTTAGACACGTACGAAACAATTGCGTAACAAAAATTGTTATATCTTTCAGTCAATTTTACCATACACGTAGAAAGTACTAAAATTTAAACAAAATTCAAAAGAATAGCTCATTTATAGATTTTACAGTGTGTTAAAACATTGCAATATTGTGTACAATAATGTTAATATAATATTAATATAATATGGAAAAAAAGAATTCGATTGTTTATTACGTATATTTTCTCTCTTAATGCGTGCATCAAAAATATCCAGTACAAATTCATATACAAATCTATGGCATTCATATACAACAATTTATATGGCTACACAGAGCTACAGCGATCAAATTCAGATATATATTGGTGTTTAAATACTGACTGTGGAATTGGATATGAGTTGCGCAAAAAGCGGTAGCTCGCTATAAGACTTTTTTTCGGCTCGATTATGTCTCGCGCATACAGCAACTGGGTCGCAACCTTGTGCGAGCGCGTAGAACTCACGGTTAATAGCCCGTGAGGACTTTTCTTATGTTAGCGCGTCGCGATTAATCTCATCGCCGGTCGCCTTAAGGAGTACCTCTTGCTAATTAATTATATTACACACAATATATTTTATTCATTATATGTTCAAAATTAACGTTGTTCTACTATTAAGTGCCACAGTTTTTATTGTTATTGACAAAATCTCCGAAATAATCTGAAATGTAAGGTACTTCCTCTTTAGTATTTACTACATATGTTTACTAATTTTTGTAATGATTTATATTTTATTCAAATATTATTGTAAGAAATGTCATAGTTTATTTGATAAAATATAATATTCAATTACTATGATCGAAAAAAAGTTTAAAGCTGTAACAAGCACAAATCAATCTTTATTGCATCATCGAGAATGATATACAAGAGTCGCATTACTCATATGTAAATAAAAAAACATAATTTTATTTATAAAATTACGTGTAGAGATATAAAAATTCCTGTAACTTCTGTGTACATATAGGAATGTAAAACAGATAGATACAGCATTTTTTCTATAATTAATATGCTTCTGATTCTTGCGAAAGTATATAAAGTTATATACACACTATAAAAAGTATGTAGTACATATATCTAAAATATAACTTTATATTTTTCTTGTAAATATTTAATACTTTATGAGAAGTTCAGTCATGTTTGATATTAAAAAAAATAAGCACAAAAATAGAAACATGTGTATATAATATTATTGTAAAGACAACGGGTGTTTTCTTTTTAATTTACAAAAAAAGTTCTATCAGTTTGCCTTCTTTACACCTTTGAATAGAGAGACGTGACTCCAATAATACATTGAGTTCCGGTGAAGTTCATCGTTACGGTGGCATTAGTAGGAAAATTCACTCACCCAATGACAAAGTGTGCGACTCAACTTTAATTGTCAAGGTGTAATCCTTGACTTCGTCGTAGTTCCTCGTTTTTTTTTCGTTGATCTGAAAACTTTCCTGCGCTCAATTGCTTTTTTACTTTCGTCGTAATTTGATTCACGCCGCTTTGTACGTTTCAGTAAAAATATAAATTTGCATAACGTAATTAACGATTTTAAATAAAAAGATTTTTCGAACAGACTAAAGATTTTTTTTTAGAACAGTTTTCTTTTTATTTATGTTCGTGTTATTGGTTATGGACTATTAGAAAATTACAAGTTGTTAATAAAAAAAAAAGTAACAAGGACTTATGTTTATCCATTGAATGTACAAATATCGTTAAGGTGCAGTTGTGAAAATGAGTTTTATATATACATAAAAATAAAAGAGTTTAATTTAACACAAACTATGAAACTTCTCTTAAGAAGCGCAAAAACTACTTAACTAAGTACTATATAATATCCAAAATATTTAGTATAAATGTGATATATTAATTCTAGTGAATATTGCAGTATCAATAAATTTACTATTGACTGAATTATATTGAAATTTAAATAAAAATAAATCTTGATATGTTTTTGGTTAGACAAAGTATATAGGTAATAAGTTTCGTAGTGACTAGAAGCAAATTCATTAAAATAAGATTGCATTTGTATTTGAATTTTTTTGTTTGGCCTTTTTCCGGAGGGCTTATAGGCCCTTACGAGATAATTTTTCTTTTAAATTCAATTATATGTATACTGGTGGGCGAAATCACGTGCGTATTCTATAATTTCGGGCGACTCGGCTCGCGACTCTCACTGAGTCAAGATTGATCCTATTAAAATAAGATAAGGTGTAAATCTGAAGTTGCAGAAGATAGCCGATTAATTAAAGAATTAGTCTTAATCTCTATTATTCATTAGCGACAATAGTGGATTAATTGATTTAAATTCAGATTTTTGGTTCCTGCGCATAACTTGTTTGTTTACAATTATGCATGAAATGGAAAAAAACAGATTGTACTTACGGCTTACTTTTATCGGATGTATTTTATATGTAGAATCGTATAAGTAGATTTTCCGTATCACAATATTTAAAATGAATATCGAATAAAAATTTATTTTATAATAGTAAATTCAAATACATTAAATATGTGACCCATATAATAATTTACAGTAAATAAATATTAACAATAGAAAGTAATTAAATGACACCATAAAAAAGTCTCAGGATATACATGTATGTATGTACTCACATTCGCAAATGTCATGTGTTGTATACAAGGCTGTTGTTATGAAAACAGCAAATGCATATTAACGAGACTGGCTCAAACACAATACGTAGGCTTTTGCTTAAGATAGTCAAAACTTTCGAGGACACTTACTACACGAGCGTCATTGAATCGGTCAATTTATAAAAGTTTTCGATGTCCTTTTCTCATGCTTAAGTCAACATCAAAATAGGTCACGGCTATTACTTCCATTTTTGCAAAATAAAATTGTGTTACAGTGAAATTGACGTATTCGCGATGTTGAAACCGATGATCGCAACCAGAAGATCTGGCTTCAAACTGGTATTTGAATCCTTATATCTTTGGAGTTATGGAAATTTAGGTCGCTGCTCCGATACAGAAAGTCGATCTACAAAAAAAATCTTAAAATTATATCAGTTCTCTAGAACGAATGACGAATGACAATCTATTTCCACCGATACAAGTAGTTATTACTTATATCGGTGGAAACAGATTGTCATTCGTCTTAATAATTACATTTTTTTATACGTGGAATATCACGAAGAGATATTTTCCAAGTTTTTTAAATACCTACACTTGAAAGGGAAAGTGATTGAAAGAAAAATTGAAGGATACTGAATTTATTTCTTTTTACTTAGTTTATAAATTTTTCTAAATTGCCTAGTCCTTGGTTTAGTTGGGAAAATTTCCATCGCTGTTTTAGTCAGAGACTTTTTTCGAAAAATTAATATCCATCTTTTTATATAAGTATGTCGTTAAATAGAAAAATCGGTAAGGTAGGAATCCTTCCGACTCTGCCACATCCCCGGATATTTAAAAATATACATTATGCCCATTAGTTACGTATAATAGACACACCAAGTTAGCGTATCATATTGCGAAACTTAACTATATCTTTATTATTGTATTAATTGCAAATATCAAATTTTCCTTCAGATTATAAAAAATTTTATAAAATTATAAAAGATTTTACAGCTAAATAAATGCAATCAAAAATATGCTTTCAGTTTTCAGTTGTTGTAAAAGATTATTGTAAAACATAATATTATTATAATTACAATCTCTTTTGGAATTCGATAGCGAGTGTCAATTTTTACTTGCATTATCGGGTGAAACAGACCTAATAGATTCTCAAGAAATATCGTGCTGGGTTACTTGTTAGAAAAGAGAAACATGGATTCATCTGGAGATTGATAAGGGACGAAACCGCTTACATAGCAAGATGATGAGAAAACCGATTGTCACATCGATTAATAATAATCATCACACGTATACAATTACGCATAGATATGAATACAAATAGTATTCAGTTCTAAATATTACGAATTTCAGCTGATATCGCATCTTAACAATGTACTTTCTTAAACTTGTTTATAAGTTATTAATCACTGGAATGTATATCGGAAGAAGCAATAAATGTCTGATTAATTTATGATGAAGTAAAAAAATAATTTCACTTAAATCCTACGATAGCCGTAAATTGCAAACTGCGCGTGACCGATTGGGAACACAAATCGGTTTTAATCGCAAAGTGCGTAGATCTTAGAGAGAACCAATAATATCCTTCATTGCTAAAAATTAAGAAGCGTAAAATCCCAAATGGTATAATATCATTAGCAGTTGTATACTTTATAAATCAGTGTATTTTCTTATTGCGTTGGTCTAGGTAGTAATTATCACCGTCGCGTTACGAGACATGTAGAGAGCGAAAAAACTACACATACGCATAAAAGTAGTTTGAACGCGACCATGAAGCATTAATAATAATAATATTACATGCACGATGTGGTATTTTATAGCCTTTTGCTTTGTTGGCAGGAAACTAAAAAAACACAATTGTTTAACTGTTGAGCACTTTTGTTTCTCGAGATTTTTGAAAAATTTCATAATTGATTTTCAATAATTACTCAGGATGTTATAATAATTTTCTACGAATATTATAATAATTGGAGCACTTCCTTTGTGGATGATACAGTTATTGCGAAACAATCAATTGGATAGACTATAATGGGTTATCTGTATTATTTCTTCGAACTTTTAACCAACTTGAAACTCAGAAATGGCTGATGATCTGTATATTTAAGTGATTAAAATATTAACGAGAAAATCTATTTTATTACATTCCAGCTAGGCGGTGTTTGTATTTCATTTAGAGGTCTTATGTAAATATATTCTTCAAGTGAAAAACAATTAAAACCAAATTATTCTGCATAATATATTAAACAGATTTTTGAATGTTACTCGTGTTGTTTCCGTATTTGCTCTTCCATTTTTAATTATATAATGTAGTTTTAAATAAAACATAATGAAAAGAACTTATTAAACATGATAGTATATATGAAGAATAAATACAGAGCGTCTGCAGTACCAGGGAGTGTAATACATAATAAAACAATGTTCTTTATTCCAATTACTATTATCTCCGTGCGTCAATTTTTAATTGGTGCTCTCGTCATTACTACTTTAAATAGCAATTCTTACGATTCCAAGTGAATGGGAAAGCAATATCTGCTTTTTTGCGAGCATAGATACATATAAACATACGTAACATCGCATAGCTATATGCACTTGTTAATTATCCGCAATCATTGCGCTGTCCATTAGACTGTAGTAGATTGGTTTATCGTCCTGATTTCCTTGACAATAACTCTTTGATTCGTACGAATCGAGTAAAAAAAGCTTGCCACACATAATTTACATCGTATACAGTTAACTTTTACCGTCAGTATACTTATAAACACTGCAAAAAAAGCGCACGCTATAAATTCGATCTGTATGTTTGATAAAATAGTTCGATATGCTACTATACAGACAGTAGTGCTCGCTTATGGACTTGTAGAATGTGTCTGCGTTGAAAAGCGCGTTTTCTTTTATCGCTTATAATTTATTAGTAAAATAAAAAACCATTTTTAATTGGCGATTGCTGACATGCAACATTATTGACCTCTAAGTCTTGAAATTTCCTACCAAGAAATTCTATTTACACATGGATCAGGAAACGGTTATACTAAAAATAACTACTGGGATTTGATTCATGATGTAACCAGTTTTGCATTGTGAAGAAGTTACTTTATCTATATTATAATTTGAGAAAATTTATTGCTTTTATCGGGAAATAAAAATAAATTAAACAAAGAGAGAATTTTCTTTCCAAAATTATTATGGTATTAGCGGTGAATAGATGGTCAGTCATGCTTGGATAAAATTACCATACCGATTTGTAAAAGATGTTGAAAATTATTGTAAAAAAAGACACTGAAAAAACAGGGTGTGAGATTCAAAGATTTGGACGTAAAAACCAAAGTGTATGGACAATTGTCAGCCTTCGAAAGCCTTGGTTGTCACAATCAAAGTTAATGGTTGGGAGGGCTTTGGTTGTGACATCTAAAGCTTTGTTTGTGAGATCCAAAATATATTTGACAATGTCGCTAAGCGACTACCATTCGCTTTGGTTCTGGCATCCAAAACTTTGGTTCTGACATCTAAAGCTGTAAATATCGTAACTCTTAATTATATAAATATCCTACAAATATCAATATCAGTATATTACAAATAACAAAAATTATTTTTTATTTTTAAAACAAAACTTTATTACAAGGAATGCCGAAGCATGACAAATAATTTATGGAGATATTAAATTTTTTAATAATGGTTGTCGAACCATAAAATTTCAAAAGACTTACATATAAGGATAAAAGTAGCGTCGATATTCAAATCCGCATTTACTGTGTCAAAAATTGGAAAAATTTCGTCTTCACCCACAATATCCAATATTACGCAGGTATCTTTTCTCTAAACTTGTCCGTTGAGTTTTAGCAAAGATAATTCGTAAACTGAAGTATCTGAACTGAAGAAAAAAAGAGTATCCTGACACAAATGCAAATGAATACATTATACAAATGAATTTATACTTGCTACTTTCAATCAATTTGGATCTTACTGCCAATTACTTTGGTTCTGATATGCAAAGGCGACGGTCATTACGAAATAATTATCGTTAGTTCTCGCAACCTTTTCGAATGGATGTCAGAACCAAAGCTTTCAATATCACAACTAAACCACGATTATGACTATAGTGGTGACAAAAAATACTTTGGATGCTTGTAACCAACCAACTAAATAAGAGCCAACTAATTGCTTTGGTTGCCACAACCAAAGCTTTTTTTCTATGTAGTTAGATATCTGTATAGTAGTTCTCATTAATAGTTCCTAGTAGATATCTGTCTTATTTTAGTAACACTATAGTTTTCCAAATATTTGAACTTAAAATAATAAATAATGTTGCTTCAATTTCTCTATTTTTCGTGTAAAAAAGTATCAAATATAAAACGCGGAAAAGTTTAGTGGATTTTCATGATAAAAACAACTTTACTTGCGCATCAACTCTTTGATCATCACTGTTTCATTTTTATGAACTTCGTTATTAGGAACAAGAATTCTTTACTGTTAATTTCTGTGCAAGTAAAATCAGTCGGTTTCGATTGATACTCATATCCATCGTATTATAAGCTCACATGCATTTCAAGGTGTGGTTTTCCTTCATACTTCGCACCGTTGCGTCTACTACTATATCCTACTATAAGAATAAAAACCACTGAATATTGTGCGATATAGATGTTTGTATTTTAAGTGACGTGACGGCGCACAATTTTGCATGAATCTATAGATTATGACCATGAATGCTGTTTCTGATGCGTAAACTGTTGTTTTACCTTGATATACTATAGCCTAGCGTTTTGTGTACTTACAATAGATCCAACCGTTTTCAAATTAAAGAGCATATACCGCTACTTAAATCATCCCAGAATCTTTTGTGTAGTTTAATGTCGATTTGCGAAAAAACTTGAGCAAATATTTCTCATATGCAGCGTATTTACAAGTACCGAGGAAATAAGCATGAAACTCGAATAATTTTTTATTACGATATTATTATAATATGATATTACTTTTATATATGCATAAACATGAAATTAGTGTTAATTTAAGTTTTATGTATATTAAAAATTCATATAAGGCTTATCGATAAAAAAGCATATAAATATTATAACGAAATATAAATAAATAGATCTTACAATTGTCCTTTTCGAACTTAAAAATGATCATTAGCCGATTATTGCTACAAGTACGTATAGTACCAAGAATACAGTTTACGTCTTTGATGCGATGTATTAATATTCCTTACTGCTAAGAATCATTAAAATCGCTTAAAACAGATAAGGATAATTAACTGCATGATATGTAAATCTACAGCAATTTACAAAAGAATAAATGTTGCGCGTATATATATTTACATAAAAAAGTTCTCCTGCAAATAAATGATTGACACGCTCATTACACGTTTTCTTCCGGCATTTGAAACCCCACAAAGCTACGTATGAAATAATATGTCGTATCAACACCCAAAGTTAATTGTGTCTGGACAATAAGATAGATCGTAAATATAAACATACTGTTCTCAGCGAAAGCGATATTACACCAGTACTCGCGAGGATTTAGAAGCGTAGACATGATCTAACTTACGGAACAAAAATAATTAAGCTTAAATTATTTTTATAAAGTGAAAAACTGCTTGAAACTCACTTTAAGCCGAATTTGAAAACTTTTATTATAGATTTTTTTCTATAGAACGTTACATTGTCTTGAACAGTACAGTGGCATAGTATCAAGATTCCAATGTGCGACCGTTAATTTCACCGACCAAATTTATTATTGCGTTATCGAAATTAAAATGTTTCTACTTAATTCACACAATATCTATGGATGTTAATAAATTAAATTTTGTACCTTTAAAACAAAACCAAATTAGTAGTTCGAAAATGTTACAAAGGATATACAATATTAAAAGCAGATTCAAATTGTGCTTACCAACTATAAATCTTAAATAAAATATTATTTTAAACTCGAGTGACTCGTATTAAATTTGTAAATATTGATTTTAAATTATTATAAAAAAACATTCCAGTGAAACGATATCTGACTTATAAATTTTAAGAAAACGAATTTACTGTACTTGTTGAAAAGTCTAATAACCGGTATTTATTTATATTTTGACAAGACGTGAAACAATTAATTGTGTAAGTTTAACTATAAGCATTTATTTTAATGTATAGCTATTAAAATAATATATCATAGAGTTCCCATTAAATTCAATTTTGAGAAAACACGGTGCATTCAAGAATCAATCACGGTAAGGGATCTTAATTAAAGATTACGAATATAATAATACATACGCTGACTTTTGACTAGCAATAAGTAAATATTACCCTCGGTTTAGCATGTAATTTTCTGTTTTACTATATAATCAATTCAATGAGTATTTTCTTGTATAATAAAATGAACAACATCATCGATCTCTTAAAACGCAATTATATTTCTTAAAAACCGTTTCTTCTCGAGAAGAATAAAATTGATGACCTTAACAAATTAGTACTAATAAATTTTTATGACCTTATCGAATTAGTACTGCAGGTAGGTTTACAGTGTCTACGATCACTAAAAAAACCAATTGATTTTCCTTTGTCTATGCCCATTTTTTTTCATTTTCTTGCTCATCGACGCTACAAGCATAGTATAAGTACATTACACGATACGAGCTATAACTTGATATAGAGAGTTTGCACATAAGCGAGCATTAAAATTGATCGCGTGAAAAGTAAAGTGGAATAAAGTTCTACCTGGTGGATTCACAGCTGCAGCGCGAGGAGATCGTGCTAAAGGGACTCGCAACAGGTGAACGTATACAGAGAGGATGGCGTGCGGACTGTGGAGGGCCTTGTCGAGGCGGCGAGTCGACGACGAGCTCGAAACCAAGAGTGAGCTCGCGCGCGTACTCGGTCTCTTCGATCTCACTGCCCTGGGGGTTGGCTCGACCCTCGGCCTCGGTGTCTACGTTCTCGCTGGGAGTGTCGCCAAGGAGACCGCTGGACCTGCCGTCTGCATTTCTTTCCTCATTGCTGCCATCGCCTCGGCTTTTGCAGGTCAGTTTTTTTACACCCCGGGTCTATGGTTACCTCTACTTTTTATCTCTATCTCTAATTTTGACCTCCGAAGTTTCTCATTTGATCACTGTGGAAGGATCTTTGTTTTATATATGTTTTTGTAATCAAGATTTTAGTGATATTGTAGTTTTTATTACGCTGGATTTATAGAAATATTATAAAGTTTGACGATTTTGCTTACCTTGAGCAAGCCATTAACTCAGAAAAATTACATCGATGCTAAAATAAATGTCCCGGACATTTATGTAACCACTTTTTTTGGATAAATACACTATTTCATAAAGTATAGATTGAATTATTTTTCAGACAAGGCGTAGATAGCTTAGCGATGTAGCGCAGACATTAATGCTCTGTGATTGAAAATTCAAACGTAATCCGTCAGAATACGCGTCATTGGTAGTTATGCGATCCTTACGAAAACAATATAAATTATTAAAACAATTCATGTATTCGGAGCATACGTTCGATGTGCTATAGTAAGCGTACACGTGTTTATGTTGATTCTGCGAAACAGACGCAATAAAAACTTTTAATAGTCTGCAATATCGTTTACACCTATTTTAATATTTGTTATTCTCATTGCTTTTCATACCTACGCATATCACTCATTCTTTTTGGCTGTTTTCCTTATTCAATCTTTCACGTGAATATGATTGCAAATTATAATTATCTATAATATAACATTTATATATATATATATATAATAACATTTTTTTAATTTATTTTTAAATAAAATAGATCTTTGATAGCTAGTTTTTAATTTGCCCGTTAGTCAAAATTTTTCATTATCACTCGATTTAAGTCATAAATAACTCATTACCGATGATAAAAAGTCATTTTGAGTTGAGTAAAA
>UELU01145708.1:114015-218085 GCA_900490025.1 Megastigmus dorsalis | reverse complement strand
TGCAAATTATAATTATCTATAATATAACATATATATATAATAACATTTTTTTAATTTATTTTTAAATAAAATAGATCTTTGATAGCTAGTTTTTAATTTGCCCGTTAGTCAAAATTTTTCATTATCACTCGATTTAAGTCATAAATAACTCATTACCGATGATAAAAAGTCATTTTGAGTTGAGTAAAAACATGAAATCAGGGGGTATTATAGACATTCTTATAAATATAAAATATAATTTACAATAACAGTTACGGAGAGTAAAGATGTGAAGAAAAAATAAATAACAAAAAAAACGGTAAAAATGATAAGGCAAAAGACCAGATTATAGATGCTCAGGCCTAAAGTTATAACATCTTTTATAAAACCAGAAAATATGAGATTTTTCGTATTGATCAAGCGCGCAAATAAGTTTCTCATACATTAAATCATAAAGAAACATGAATTAATCGTCTAATTTTTGACCCTGAAGAGGCACATATAATAAAAAACGTCAGACATATCGGTCTTTTAAATAAAAGTACTAATCATTGGTTCGGAAGGATCATTCTCACCTACGATAAAGTACCATCCACGCATGTTTTCCCTCATTATAAATTAATATAAATTAATCGAATCGAGACTAACAATTCAGTTTTTTTTTTGTCGTTGAGTGATGTCCGCTACTTAATTCATATTTTTTTGTTCGATTGTCAATGTATATAGCGGCAAGTCGAGTTCCAACATCCACGACATATATAACCGTTCTATATTCTGTTGCAGGAATGTGTTATGCTGAATTTTCATCAAGGGTACCTAAAGCAGGATCCGCTTACGTTTACAGCTACGTGACCGTGGGAGAATTCATTGCCTTTGTAATCGGCTGGAATTTGATATTGGAATATGTCATAGGTGCGTTTTGTTAAATCGGACGAATTCAAATGAATGACAATAAAATAAAGAAATAAATCAGTAGGAATTTATAAAATTATTCTGGATTGTTAATTGGTGGTTATTCAGGTACCGCGAGTATGGCCAGAGGCGTAAGCAGCTACATCGATGTACTGACGAACTACACGATAGAGAGAGCGCTGCACACGGCAATGCCGATTCGCGTGTCCTTCCTCTCTCAGTATCCGGATTTCTTCGCTCTCGCACTGGTCATACTATTGACGCTTTTCCTCAGTATAGGCGTCAAGGAGTCCTCGATCTTGAACAACATTTTCACCACGATTAACTTGATAACTATCACGATCATCATAGTTTCCGGAATCATCAAAGGTGATAAACTCAATCTATAGTATACTCGATTAAGAGAAAATATCATAAGAATTTTAATTTATAGTAAATGATCCAAGCTATACGAATCCATGGATGCATCACGATTTTCGAGCCAATCGTTTATATGTATACTAAAGGTGATCGAACAATTTGAAATTTTAGCGGACGTGAGCAACTGGTCGATAGATTACGCGGACATACCCGCGAACGTAACGAATCCCGGGACGGGAGGTTTCATGCCCTTCGGGATAAAGGGGGTAATGGAAGGTGCGGCGATCTGTTTTTACGGATTCGTCGGGTTCGATGCCGTGGCGACGACCGGCGAGGAGGCCAAGAATCCACAGCGCAACATTCCCCTGGCCATCGTCATGTCGCTCACGATCATCTTCCTCGCCTACTTCAGCATATCCACTGTGCTCACCATGATGTGGCCTTATTACGATCAGGTTTGATACGAGACCATAACGATATTCGACTTGAATTAGGCTTTTGTATTTTCGATTGGTTAAAAATGATCAGCTGACAGGATATTGCTCAAAATCAATTCACCAGAGAACAGTAAAAAAAAGAGAGTGGTGAATAATCGCTTGAAATGTCCCCAGCATCCACAAGCTCCATTCCCGTACGTGTACGATCAAATCGGCTGGCCGACAATCAAATGGATCGTCAACGTGGGCGCGGTGTTCGCTCTATGTACGAGTCTCCTCGGTGCGATGTTCCCTTTGCCGCGGGTCCTTTACGCCATGGCCAGCGATGGTATAATATTCAAGTTCCTCGCCACCGTGCATCCCAGAACCATGACACCCGTTGTCGGCACTATGCTCTCCGGTGTGCTAACTGGTAAGCCGATACCATTTTCTTTTACAAAAATCATACCGCACCGACTGTAATCAATTTGTTTTTCACGAAATAATGTTCAAGGTACACACGACCTATATTCGTACGTATACAGATATGAAAAAGTTATTTATTATAGCTGTATATCATAGTGCAACAATTTTCTATAGCTAAAAGCTGTGATATAAATAATTTTTTATTATTAATCTTACTATATTTAATTATTTTTTTATTACACTTCACGTGTTTACATTTTGAATTAAGTCACTTGATAAAACAATATTTATGATTGGTAATAAAAGTGACCGATAGCTATAGATAGGCACCTATTGTATTTTTCATTACTCATTACATGTGAGTTCAGCAATTATCAAAAGCAATAAATAATCATTTAATTCGGTACTTATTCGACTTGAAACAATGTACAAACAAGCATTAACTTGAAATTGCATAATCGATTGAAAATACTTGAAATCAAATCTTCAGATTAGTATTAATAATAAGTAATCGATCATGAATTGAAATCATTTTGCAACATAGATGCTATTAAAAAAATACCATTGCATTAAAAATATATTTATATTTATAGGAATAATGACTCTGCTGTTTGACCTACAACAACTTATAAACATGATGTCAATTGGTACACTTCTTGCCTACACGATAGTGGCTGTATCAGTCTTAATTTTAAGGTAATCCAATTAATTTTATTCTGCCCAATGATCGAATTAAACACTTTGAGCTCTCTTCCGATCGAACTAAGCATTAAAATCTACTTATTATTAAGCATATCTTTTTAGAGACTGTTCTTTTGCCTCGTTTACTACATATATTTTTCGGTAGCTTATTACATTTACATCGAATGTATCCAGGGCTTTTAATTTCATTTGTATTTTTCAACTGTACATAAACAGATATCAAAAAGAAGAACTGTCTACCAAATTATCCAATGGTAAAACAACCGGCTCACTATACCCTACACCTTTGAGCTACTTCAAACAAGTTTTCAATCTCCATAGCCAGAAGGAACCAACTTTATTTTCATCCGGAATCGCGAGATATGGGGTTTTGTTTTTCGGTAAAATAATTATCTATGTATTATTGTATAACTTTCTTCCATGCCGAGATGTTTATTTAATTGCACTTTTTATTCAAGGTATCGTTGTATTTATAATTGGTTTGTTACTGAACAACTACAATGTATTCGAAGGGAGTTGGCCGTCTGTTTTATTCGGAATAATGGTGCTGCTTGCTTTACTCGCTGCTGCTGCTATAGGAAGACAACCCGTACAAGAAGTTCAATTGTCTTTTAAGGTAATTTTTGATAAAAATTATTAAGAATAAGAATTATTACGCGTAACTATAATATTAAATAGCCAAATTATAATTTTCTAGGTACCACTCGTGCCATTAATACCGTGTCTTAGTATTATGATAAATCTTTATTTAATGCTCCAACTGGATATATATACGTGGATAAGATTCCTTGTATGGATGGGAATAGGTAAGATTTTTTAATGCAACATATGATGCATTTTTCACCTTAAAACTCAGCCCTACTCAAGTCTATAGAATTACCAATAATTTTCTTGTCTTGCAGGATTTTGCATTTACTTTTTCTATGGCGTAAGTCATAGCGTGCAAGGCGAGCGGGACAGATTAGAGGCAGAAACATTGGCACGAAAGTACGCCGCCAATCAAGTTCAGATTGTCACCAAATGCTAGTGTTAAAACATTTGATATACACGCATCGCAGCAAATCTAATTTACTGAGAAGCAGTATTATTAACAGTAAAACGTTGAAGTTTTAAAAGTTATTTTTTCTATAAAAAAGAACAGCTTTTACGAAATAACGAGTATTTAGATATACTTTTATACATATTTTTATTATTTAATATATATATATATAGAATGAGAGAATATTCAGTAAGATTTATTTGTTATATACAACTTCCATAAGCCACTACTCGTCATTAGGATGAGAAAATGAGCTTATTGAACTTGACTTGTAAATGAGACAATATTGTTAATCAAAAAGATATCTTTTTATTAATGCAAAAATCAATATTTGTATAAATAACTTACGTCGTGTAAGCATTTAGTTTTTGAACTTATAGTTAATTTTTGAGTATATATAGTCACATAAAATTTTTCTATTTTGCATATCTCTATAATCAATTTTTTTCTTACTTATCGCTAATTGTTATCTTTATATTACAAATAATAATACTATAAGCAATGAATTTTTTATACTCTGAAAAAGAAGTCCTACAGTTGAGTAAATATATTTTTCAATAGTACCATTGAAAGAAATATTACCTTGAACGTAGGAATGTTTTATCAATATTTATTATGTCTAATAGAAAATGTATACATATATATGAGATATCTTTTTATATTATATCGATGTTCAACTATGTATTAATAATTTTGTACTGGACACCATATCGCAAGACTCCCGATTATGGGTTCTGCGGGTTCATTGTTTTATACTTTAAAATGCATCGTGTAAACAAAAAAGCGTGCCATGTAAATACAATGTTTTATAATGAACGCTGTTGTACTACTCCGTATGCAAGCATATATCCGCGTACATAATCACTTCATAATTTTTCATGTATAATACGCAATCATTCATATTTGTAAAGAACGCACTATACTGTAATGCACTATACATATATATATAATAGCATAATAAATAAGACAATATTAAATTTTTAAATAAACCAGATTTTGGTCATTTATTTCACATATTTTTACAATTCAAATGTTTACATAAATTATCATTGACTACGTAGCATTTACTGCCGAATTAAAAATTATTGTACAAGCGTAAAAAGAATCATCTGACTTTACATAAATGTTCATGCCAGATAACTCACTAAATATAATATTTGGAATCAAAATAACGCAAAACGGAAAATTCGTTATTTGGTTACAAATAAATCATTACCTTCAACATTGAGATACTTTTAAATACAATAACATAAATTCAGTCTATTATATTACATAAATACATAAATCACGATTACTATTCCTGAATGATTTAAAGACTTAAGGTAGTTCATGCACGATGGTCCCTATTTTATCAATCTATTCAAACAATAAATAGTTATTCTATTTTTTCATGATTCGAAAATTCCAATTTTAAGGTAATTTTCAATCTTCAAAAAACTATCTAAAAAGAAAACATAAATGCTATTATTACATTCTTCATCATCTAAGAGTTGATACAAGATCACAGACTTCGTATTAGTTATAGCAAAATATCCAATACTCGGAAAAAACGAAAAATGAAATCAATTTCAAGTTGAACACGAAAACATAGTATTTTTGTCAAATTCAATATTTTTTCTCTTTTACGATACTTAAAGGCTATATAGAATATAAATAAATAATATAAAGGCTATATATTCTATATAGAAAAATGTGCAACACAAAAAAGATGTATTTGGTTAAATCTTTACATTTCTGTATACTAGTGCTTACTTTAAAACCGATCTGACTATAGATATGGTAATGTCACTTTTCTACAATGCGACGAATATAGTGCAAATTTCAGTAAGATCGCTCAAAATCTCATTGAGATAATAGATAAAATTTGTTATGTACATGAGTTATACATAGAAACGTACATTATACATTTTTCACGATGCTTAAAATAGAATTTTTTCATGATAGACCCTTCTTTATACCAAAATATGTTACTTTTTTGTGTATTACATTGAAGATAAAAAAATAAAAGTCGTTTCTGTATAACGGTCATGCTTATAAGTGAAGAAGATACAGAAGTACGATCAAAAAAACGAGTATTGTTCAACATTACTAATATCTAATAATATTAAAGACCACTTTTAAAATAAAATCGCTCCTTAATGATGTTCTGGATAAAAATCACTGCAAAAAGTTAATGATTCACGTTTAGTGCGAATTATTGAATACGTAATAGTCCATTTCGATACAAAGTAGCGCGATAAAGTGATTTTATCCTCGTGTGAATGTTTATGCACAAGCGAAGCGAGTGTGAAAACGTCACACAAGAGCGAAATCTATTTCTTGCTCATGTATCGAATCGTAGGTATTGTCGCAACCGTGTAACAAGCTCGATTTATCGCGCACAGAAAAAAAGACGAATGTAATATAATTAATTTCTGACTTTAAACTGGAGGTAAACCAAATAGAAATCAATAAAACAACGATTTAAGCAGTGATAATCCAAAATGGATTAAAATCCGAATTAAAAGAAATATTGAAAACTGAACGAAATTAGTATGAAACTGCAAATTTCAGTAAGATTATGCGTACAGATTCATCTTAAATCTTTTGGATATGATATCAACAAATATAGGCGCTTATACAGAAGACTTTTTCCCAGTGTTACGCCAGAGGACAAAAATCTGAACAGATTGGTGTTTCTGTTCATTCAATATATCTTGAATCTGTCAAGAACTTTTGCGCAAGATACAATCAAATATGTCTTATCTTACATGTTTTTGAGCAAAAGTTATTTCCAAAAGCATCGGGCTAGACCAAACTTGGATCAAATCTGGACATTTATTTGATTTTCGAATAAACTTGCGTATAATGCAATAAAATATATAATTTTATTAGCAATTAAAAATTTTGATATATTCTGTAACTTCTTCTTTTAAAACATGAGTGCCTATAAGTACTCTAGACATATCAAGTATGAATAACCGATCATGTTCAATTTTCATAATATTCTAAAACTAATTTATAGTTATCTTCAACTATAACAGCTTAGTATAAATTAAAAGATTCAGAAAATCATCATGAATTCTACCTAATAAATGAGTTTTCAAAATTTTTGGATATCGGGTACTCTGCACCTATATTTCTTTTATAATTCTTTTGAATAGGAGCTAATCATATATTATATAAAGTTTGAAAACAAAAACTAGCTTATCATAAGACCGCATTATAGCTTCTTGGCTATTAGCCAATCTTTAACGTAAATTATCTCATTTTCTTCATCACTGACCCATACCCTGCAAATTTTGCAAAGACAAAGGTAGAATCTTACGTCTTACCAATCTTACATATTATATCATAAACTAGGCCGATCAATTTCGAATATTAAGATTGATCACGAGTAAACAGAAAAAAATACTAGCAAAATAAAAAGCAGGTATATATAGTTACGACAACCCCTTAATAATGACACTACCTATGTACAATCTGCTTGGATCTCATATAATGTTCGTGTTTTCATTTCGCGCAAGAACTACCTTAAGGCTTAAGGTTTCGCTAAATGATTCTGTTTGATCTATTGAAATCGATGGTTTGACTTATAAAAGAGTATAAAGTCCTCGACTTTAAAGGTTTTTTTTTTAGAAAAAATAATTCTAAATATATTTAAATATAATCACATATTTTTTCCGAGAAGGCGAATTCTTCCCAATCACTGTACCATATATCCGATTAGACAATAAATTGCCGTTTACTCTTATATAAATTAAAAAAAAATGTATTGCTAGTAATTCGACTAGACTACAGGATAAATTGCTTATTGTTAACGTATGACATAGTTCTTTGCACATATACTATGATATTAATATTTACATCACTGTTATGTTTCATTCGACCAATTAATATTCTTAAGCATTAAAAAATGGCAATGATTGCAATCATTCAATCCTTATACATGATGAGTCGCTATGATAGCATTTTAAAACGGAAGCTAAGTTACACCTACAAGATTCGAGGTGTTTAGTTTACTTGGTTAGCAAGACCACCAATGTTAATGTGTTGCCAATTAGCCTAGTAAACAGAAACATGTTTTATAAATTAATATGCATCTTAAAATTTAAAAGGCTGAAAAGTCATTTGGTACTTTTATTTAATTTTAATTAGCTGTTTATTATGGTAAATCTAATTTTTTTCACATTTTCAAGACACGAAAATCAAGTTATTGCGAAATATTATAAGATGTATCAACTTGATAAAATATCGTGTAACAATCATGTAAAGTAGCATAAATATAGGCAATAAAATCCAATGAAAACCTATTCATTATTAATAAAGTTATATGGATTTTCAGACTCAATTTTTTAGAAAAAAAAAACCCTTGAAATATCGCATTCCAGACTCGTTGTTATTCGATTATTCACGGAAAAGATTTAAGACTATTAAATTTATATGTTGCAAAACTTTTCAAATGTATAAATTCTAGTATTAATTTTGAAAACATGCCAATTATAATATTTTTACAGATAGCCATGAATAAATAAATATGAATTACAGTAATAATTTGTTATATATTATTTTCCAACTTACCCCTATACCAGTAGCCCAACCAGAACCTGCTGGATTCTCATCAGTAATACCGATCCTTCGACACACAATTCCAGCTCCTGATACTGCCCAAACCTGACCTGGTACATGGCCCACAGAAATGTGCCGAAATCCTTGTTTAGCATTTAATACGGATACGTCTGCAAAAACGTAAAAAAATCTTTACCATTAATAATTTCTTATGCTGCAGTGCTAATTACTTGTTAATAAAGAAAGTGTAAAAATGTTAAAAATTAAGAAAGGTATATATAGGCCTACGAACAACGTAACAGCTCTGAAGGAAAATTACGTATGGACGAAGGTACCGAAAACTCTGTATTTAAACCTGTTTTGAATAAATTTAAATGTTTTTAAAATAAAATTAAAGGCAGAAGACTTATAATCAAATATTTAAATCAAATTATATATTTACCTATATGGATGGGATCATTCATCATTACTGGTAAAGTTTGCCAATATGTGCCTTCGGGAAAAACATTTGGCTGAATTTCACGACGAACCGATAACCTTCCTGAAGTATCTACAACCCATACTACATTAGATCCAACAGCAATTTGCTTCAAATGTGATCCGGAAGGTGGTTCTACATTTTGCCATGATTCACCTACAAGAGAATTCCAGTAACAGTTCACAAAAATTTGTTATGTTTATAAGACGATATTATAATTAATACATACCTGCAGGCTTGATTTTGGAAATTCCAAACCTCCAGTAAGAAGATCCGTTTTTTCCAATTGCCCAAACTTGTCCATTTGGACCAATTGAAATACTTACTAATGCCTGATCACTAGGTATGTGTTCCCATGAAACCCCCTAATAAGCAATACCAAAAAAATATTTAACAACCTATTAGTAATTCTAAACACATTATTGTAAATTCTCTCAAAAATATATTTACCGTTGAACAATATTCTGAAACTCCACGTCGAAACAAGGCTTCACCATTTGCAGCAACCCCCCAAACATGGATAGGTGAATCGGATTCCACATCATCAGAAGCCTAAAATAGGCAAAATTTATGTTATCTATAGGCAAATTAATACGAAAAATTCATTTAAATTTTGAATATTCCCTACATATAAAGATACATCAACTAATTTCGTATTTCCTAGTTCTTTCCAAGGACCAATAGTTGTGAGCTGACATCTTCTAAACCACCGACGCCTTCTAACATAATCTGTAAAATGTTTCTTTCCATGATATTGCGATGGAAAATCGGTTGCATATTGCCAACCGTCGCGATCCACCCCACCAGGTGTGTGAAAATCTAATATCCATTCAGATACCTAAATTTATGATTTAATAAACAATATATTTTATAAAAATATTATTAATACTTTATATTATTTTTTGAAAAAAATTAAATTCGATACATTTTTATACGCGAAACAAATAATTGATAGAATTAATTTGGTTACAAATAAATAATTATTATTACCCATTGCCAATGACAGGATAATAGTTTTGTATTTTCACGTGTGCGCTTATGACGGCCAGATGCATCACTCCACATATATCTATCTGTAGGTAGGCCATGAGAGGTATAACCAGTCACAGGATTCCAGCGCTGATTTTCATAAACAAAATAATTATGTGTGTCGATCATCGCATTTACGCCAGCGTTATTACAATCTACCCCTAAAATTAACATTAAAATATTAGGTAACATAATATTCTCTTTACTAAAAAAATTCCAATTAATGCAAAAATTTTTTACTCATTAAATAGAAAAATTTCACCTTTTAAAAATGTGCCTCCCCATCCTCCTGTGTAAACCCAAGCGGTATTATCATAACCAATACCCCAAGTTACGCCTGAACTACAAGTTTCTACTTTTCTTAAGTGTCCTCCCATTTGTCTCCAGAACATTGATATTGGTTCAATAATCACCTAAATTATGAAAAATGATAATCTTTATCTTCATTACATCAATAAAAACATTCAATTTTATGAATAAAAATGCTTACAGATTTCGATTTGTAAAGTACGTCACACAAGGTCATTTTTCCCTTAATACGTAAATGTGTAATATTTTGAGAAGGTATTCTATGACAATAATAAGTAAATTGAATGTTATTTATAAAAACTCTATATCCACGATCTTCGCATTTGATTATCAATGAAAAATCTGAGCCTGCTCTTAGTGGACTTTCTCCTTGTCTGTCTTCCTCACCCCATTGGTTATTTTGATAAGTATTTCTCACTATTACATTTTCATTTAACCGTGGATTAAAATGAAAAGCTACATCATTGCTATCTACAGTTTCTTTATATTTATTAGTTGTCATTGAATGACAAACAAAATTAAACGATATCCTGAAATATAATTACAATAATTATGAAATGTAAATTAAAAATATATAAAATGATTGAGCCTTAAATATTCTTTTTGTTACCTATCTGCATCATCATGAATGCATACTGATACATGCAAAGAGCTGCCAGGCCCAAAACCATTTTGTAATATACTTTCAAATGGTAAATTTTTTCCAACAGTATCCAATTCTTGAGTATATAAACCATCTAAATATTGATTTTCCTACATAAGAAATAAGTATTTTCATTTATTCACATATTCTTACTTAAATTTCAATTTTTACATAAAATTTTTTAATAGCAATTTTATAAAATGAAATTTATAAATAAATTAATAAAGAAATAAAAAATTATACCTCTGCAAGAGTAGGATCATATACAAAAACATCACCCAGGGAAGTTGTAGCCCAAATAGCTTTTGAACTTGGTTGTCCATAAGCATTATTTATTTGACAGGATACTAAACATTGTTTTCAAATTTTTACAAGGCTCAAATGGTATAAAAATATGTATTTAATTACAAATTACAAAAATAAGAGAAACTTACCAGATGTAAGATGTCCAATCCAATCTTCTAATTCTGAATCACTTCCAAATTGTAGCCTCAATACTTTAGAATTGGTCATGCGGGGAGTATGAATAGCTAAACGGGGATTACCTGGTTCACTACAGCAAACAACGCAAACTACCTCTGATATAGGAAATTGTATCTGAAAATTGTAAATTAAAAATTAATACCTTAATTTTAAATAATTACAAGATTTAAAGCATTTTGTTAAAAATCAAATTGAGGACGAGGAGATTGACAAAGACATAGCTATCAATATTTAATATATTCAATATTCAGAATTAAATTTTTATTATATTAGATCAAAGTAGTAAATCAAACACTCACTAAAGTTGTTGCCCCATCCGGATTCAATATTGTCAAAGTACCGGAATCTAATGATCCACTATCACTGCTAATCCATTCCAATTCAACAATACAATCTTCATAAGTTTGCGAACCTTTTAGTTTGCATTTAGCTTCACCATTCTTCACCCAGGAAGATCTATAAGTTTAAAATTTATTAATAGAAGTGTCTCATGCACGTAATATAATTTTTTATTTAATACAATCCCTCAGTTTTTAACCTCTACAAGTCAATCAAGGTGGATAATAAAAAACTGTAAATTTTAGACGTTGACAAGTCTGTGTTTCAAATAGCTTCCTTTTTAGATTAATTGCTAACACCTCTTAATTATTGTTTTAAAGAGGAAGCACATTTTCAATGAAGGTTAATAGATTGGCATTAAAAATTTTAAGTTTTTATTTATCTACCTATATTAGCTTGTACAACTGTAGAAGGCAGTGAGTGAATTGATCAAAGATTTAAAATTTATTTATATTCATAATGAATATAATAATAATAATATCAATATAATTGGTTACTGACTTTTCAATAGCTTTTTCACACATTGAATAATCAAAATCAAGTCCTTTCATTCTGTTTTTTAATTCTTCTAAAATATGTATTCTCCATGGTTCAGCTATTTCACCATGTGATGATCCATTTCCATCTATTACCCTATTTTTATTTAAAATTATATTGTAATAAAATTTATTAATTAATAAAAGCATATACAATAATGCAAATTTTATTAATACCATTTTGGTGGATTATTTGGATCTACTAGGCACGCTCCAGCTTCCACTTTGCACCATAGCATTTCACATTCAGCCCAATATATTGCAGCAGTACTCTCATCTTCCCCAAATACACCTGAATCACCAGTCAAGTCAGGATCAAATATACTTCCATCAGTTTCTGGATGAGCTTCAGCACCAACCATTGAACCAACAGAATGAACTGGACTCCATGATCCAGGATTAATCTGATAAAAATATGCTTATTGTAATAAATAATTTTTTCTAATTTAATTTAAGCCAAGAAAATACTTACTTTAACTGTACTACTCATTCCCTTTCCAGAGACAACTATTGATTCTCCACTTTTATTTAAAGTTTCATTAGATATAGTTATATTAGCTACACTATTTTCATTTAATTCATTTGTTTCTGAAGATTCTGCCGAACTAAAAAAGTCAGAATTAAATTGCATTAAAATATAAAACATTGATCAAAAAAATACTTTATTTTTATCAAATACCTTGTACTTTCACTTTGATGCATTTCTTTTTTGAAAGATTTCTGAATATTGTTTTCAGGTAACTCAGCATTTTTTTGAAAAAGTTTTAATGACGTAGGCGTCGGAGCTGATCTAGATTGGTCTTCCCACTCTTTGATTAAAGCTTCACTTGTACTAAGTGGTCGCTGATTTTGCTATACAAATATCAGAAATTAATACCAATTTATTTATACATTACACCTTCAAATATATTCTCATTTAATTTCTTTATTTACCAAAGAGCCATATGCTTGATGTCGTTGTTGTGGAGTACCACAAATACTATGTCTATTACTGGATGATAAACTAGCATTACTACTTGCTCTACTCAATTGAAAAGGTGCGTTTATTGGCTTCCATTTTTTTCCCGTTAACTCAGATCGAGTAATTCCAGTACGGTAATATAAACATCTGTCATCATGTCCAATAGCCCACACCTTGAAAAAAAAAACAAATAATATTTACATATCTGTTAAAATTGTGTTATACTTATATATACTTTATAATATATTTATAAACAATTTTCATTATAAATTAATGTCGAAAATATTACGTAATAATGCTGCTTATTAAAATTTTAAATCTCATATAACGAACCTGATCATTTGGAGCAACAGATACCAGTATCATTTTCGTGGACATTTCTACCCATCCATTTCCAACTGCTAACTGTTCACATACTCCACCCATTTCACCTTTAATTCCTTTACGAAACCAGACACTCCCGTCATGCGTTACAGCCCAAACAGTATCTAAACCAACACTAACTTGAGTTAATCGTAGGTTTGGTTGTGGTGGTTCTACTTCTACCCAATCATCTCCTTTAATTTAAGAAGAAAATAAAATTAATATTTTGCTTTATATAAAATAGAAAAAAAAAAATTAAGAATTTAAAACATACCCATTGGATTTTCCCTCGTAACTCCAGTTCGTACTAATGCTTTTCCATTTAATAATGTTAACCATACTAGTCCTGTAACTCCAACACTAACTTGAGATGCTTCATCACCTGTTGGCATTTTAATAGCACTCCAACGTAATCCTTCTGGAGATGTTGTGCTTACACCCACTCTAAACATCACCTACATAAATAAAATATTTAATTATAAAAAGTGGTCCTCATACAAATATCAGAGTTTATATATAAGCTATAATAAAGACCCGTCCATATGCAGTTACAGCCCAAACTATGAGTCCTCCAGGATTGCCACCAGACATTTGATTGCCTCCAATTGACACATCTATAAAAGGTTCCTAAAAATATTGTCAAATTTATATAAATAAAAAATAAAAATAAATAGAAATAGAAATAAATATAAATAAAAAATAGAAGTATTGTCTATACTTTGGTTGCATCTTTATGAAGAGGAGCAATAGCACACCATGAATTCATAGCACTATACCGTCGATATCGAACCCATTTTCGTCTTCTAACACATGATTTCCACTGCTTACTTGTGGTGTATGTAGCAGGAAAATCAACTGCATAAGTCCATCCCTATTTTAAGTATAAAAAAATTGTATATTAATATTCTGTTTAAAAAGGCAAATTGTATACCAAAATAATAATTCATCTACATTACATCATGATCTAATGGTTGTCCATCCATAGTTGTTTCAACATGCCAGTCTCCTTCCCATTGCCATGCCATAGATGGTAATTTTACTTTATCACGGCTACGATCAACTGAACCATCTTGATTAGAAAAATGATATCTGTCTGTTGGCAAAAGTCTTCCACTAAATCCTTCTAAAGGTAACCACCGCTACAGGGCAATAGTATAAACATATGTAGAAAACAGAGAATGCAAATCTAAAATAAAAAATTTTAGTGCTAATAATTTACCTCATTCTCATATGTTTCTTCTTTAATTCGAATTGGAATGTCTAAACCATGCACGTGAACATAAACTTGTCGATCACCACCAATAGCCCACATAAAATGAGGTACTGATGATAGTTGTTTAAATTCAAGACCCAAGTACATGAATTCTCTCCACATTGTTCCAGTTGTGGAGAGAGAGAAAACTCGGCCTTCATTATTGATGGCATAAAGATTTGAGCTTGGCATGTTTAATATTTATTAATACGAAAATTTAATAATTTAAATGAAAACGCAATCTTGTTTATAACTCATTCATATTATCAAATGTACAGAATTATACAGTGTACAATATAATAAAACAATTTAACAAGACTTTTGTGCTAGAATATATTCTGAAAACTCATATAACCTTTTACGTGACTCGAAATTTTTTATATGCAAGAAAGGAAACTCATCCAAGCAGCTTTTACGTGACTCGATGCTCCAGTGTTGATGTTACGTATCCGAGCTTGCAAGCATTTCGAAAAATTTATGGGTGTGTAGTTGATGAGGATAATTGACGTATCACAACTCAGCCACAGGGAAAATTGTAGGTTATACCCACGTAATTACATCAATGTAAATGGATATTTTGGTACAGACTGCAAATAGTCATAGCGATAAATTAAATAAATCACTATTTTTTGGCACCTGGACAACTGAATTTTTTTCATTCTTCTCTTGTCTCCTATCACAATTGTTAATACTGTACTTATATACTATCTTTTTCTGCAAATTACCGTTACATTTCTCTAAAAATTTATAAATATTCTTATGTAGGTATATATCGTGTGAATCCAGTGATATAGGAAGGGTGATATTCGTGAATTCGTGATCAATTTTAGCCTTTTTGGACTATTTGCCACCTAGTGGTCGCATGGAGAAGTGGAGAACGAGGAGTTTAGCTTTATTTACTATTTTTTCAACTTTTTTGTATCAATATAAATCTTATTATAGGTACTTACTTATCAATAGTATGAATCGTATCATATTAATAATAAAATAAAAACTATGGAAATACTTTCTTTTACTTATCTATTAAAAGTCAATAACTAGAAATAAACAATTATACCTGCCGAATAGAGATCTTAAGGTATAAGTAATAATAGGTGGTAAGTAAAACAATAATAAAAGGAGAAATTCTAGAAAAATAATTTAAAAATTTGTTTAAAAAATTTGTTTAATCATTAATGTTTATGTAAGAATGTCCTAGTAAATAAATACTTATATAATAATAATACATAGAATGAGATTTAGTGTTTATTTATACATAATTTAGATAGTATGAGCGACGCGAAAACCATACAATATGACAGGTTATATAGCTATCAAGTAGTCTCTTTTTACTCGTACCTAATGCAACATCAGATATTGTTAAAAATACGAATGCTATTATAAAGGATTTGTATCGATTGGTATAAGTTCGCCGCGCACGAATTAAAATTAAATCCACTTATACAGTCCTGCACGTGGGAGTTATATATACATATATATATCTGCTGTGGATCGAACAGCTGATATTGCAGTAATTTAGACTTGAAACCCGCGAAATGATTTGCGCACCCGTTTTTTTAAATTTAAAGTGAATAATATCAAAAGTTAATCGAAAAATTATGTTCTTCACCTTGAAAAATTTGTCAAGACCATCACTCAACAAATTTAGTAAGATGAATTTATGATAAAAGCTAAAAAAACAATAAAAATACATTTATAGGTTACTTTGCTTGCTTTTTACTTAAATTCTATTTAAAATAAATGTTTAATATGTCTTTTATATACATAATCTAAATTTTTATTTTTATAGATTTACAAACCATTGCAAAATGCTCTTCAGAAGCTATTCAGAATACAACATCACGGCAAAGTGTCATGCAAAATGTATGGCAAACATTTGGCCAACCAACACCACAAACCCATCCACATCTTTTAAAAGAAAGAGAAATCGTGCCAGAAATCAAAGTAGATGAATTTAAAATTAGGCGTGAGAAACTTATAGAAAAAATTTCCAAATGTAGTCAGACATCAAACACTCCACAAATTGTAATAATACCATCTGCTTCCAAAGTTTATATGTCAGATAAAATACCGTATGTCTTCCGTCAAAATACAGATTTTTTGTATTTCACTGGTTGCCAAGAACCTGATTCTATATTGTTATTAATTGTGAAGGGAAATAGTCACTCATCAACATTATTTATAAGACACAAAGATCCTCATGCTGAATTATGGGATGGACCTCGAACTGGAGTAGAAGGAGCTTTATCTTTATTTAACATCGAACATGTCTTACCAGTATCAGAATTTGAACGTTTCCTGCTCTCCTTTGTGAATGAGCATAAAAAAAGTACCATTTGGTACGATGACCAGAATATTGTGCAACCAGAAGCACATAAAACGCTTACTCAACTTAGTAGGTTAAATGATAGGCCGGGGTTCAGCTGTCCTAAAACGTTAATTCATCAAGTACGTATTATTAAATCTCAGGCTGAAATAAATTTGATGAAAAAAAGTTGTCAAATTGCATCAGCAGCCATATCAAAAACAATACAAATATCTAAACCTGGAATGAGTGAACATGAATTATTTGCCACTGTCGATTATGAATGTCGAATGAATGGTGCTGAATTTTTAGCTTACCCTCCTGTAGTAGCGGGAGGAAAAAATGCTAACACCATTCATTATATTTCAAACAACCAAATCGTTAATGAAAAAGATATGGTTTTAATGGATGCAGGTAATTCCTTATTTATTAATTGAATAATATTTGTACAGACTTATTATATTTTTGAATGAAATATGGAAATTATAATTTATTTAAAGAATATTTTTTTGCCATAACTTTTATAATGATTTAAAAACCTAATTTTTTCAATTGCACTGTACTTAAATTACCTTTATTTAAGAATCTCCAATATTTCACTAATTATTAGCTATATTTTTCCAATCAACTGATTTAAATTTCTATGTAATAAAATTATTATTTTTAATGTTTTAAGGTTGTGAATATCATGGCTATGCATCTGACATCACTAGAACTTGGCCAATCGATGGTACATTTACACCTGAACAAAGAATCTTGTATGAAATCGTTCTAGATGTTCAGAAGATTTTAATTGATAAATTGAAAGACATGCCCAGCTTAGACATGGTCTATCAAGATATGTGTTACCTCCTAGGTATTAGACTGCAAGAATCTTTTTTGATACCTAAAAGTCTTGGGGGCAACAAATTAATAGCAGCTGCATATACTTATTGTCCACACCATGTTAGTCATTACTTAGGCATGGACGTCCATGATACATCAAAAATTTCACGGAGCATCCGAGTTCAGCCTGGGATGATTGTAACAGTTGAACCAGGTTTGTATTTATACTACCTTACTGCAAAACATTTTTAGCTACAGATTTATTTTCTGATAAATATATCTTTTTCCTATACTAAATACTCAAGAAACATTTTGTCGCTTCCGAGTAAGGAGATTCAGAATCCTGTTAGAAAAGGACATAACTTAGAGTCTAGTTGGTAGAGGGGACAACTCGCCAAAATTCATTTTTCTTCTGAAAGGCAGTTTTGTTGACGCGAATTTTGTATATATTGTTTAAAAATGATAGTAACATTTTCAGACAATTTCTACGTAATTCACGTATATAACTCCGCCTTAAAGTCGTAAAAAATTAGTCGTTTTCGAATTGTCTTCTTTTCCAACCGGATTCCAAGTTGTCTCCTTTTCCGAAGCGATGATATATTGGGCTAATCAAATTATAATTACTTTCATCTAATTTCAAATTATTACGTAATTTGACTAATTTGATATGCAGTATGTAATTTACTTATTTTTTTAAACCAGATTATTAAATTAATTATTCACAAATTACATACTACATACTTTAGCAATAGATAATTTCTGCACTATAAAAATATTTTACTGTTTTAATTTTATCAAATCAAACAATTTAAGAATTAAAAGATTTGATGATAAGTGATGTATGCATAATTAATCATATTTTATTTCTTATTTTATTATATTTAGGTATCTACGTTAACCCAAAGAATCAATTGGCTCCGCCGGAATTTCATCATCTCGGGATTAGGATAGAGGATGATATTTTAATTCAAGAAAATGGCCCTGTAGTTCTAACTCAAAGCTGCCCAAAGGAAGTAATAGATATTGAGACCCTTGCAAAGCAGAATCAAACGTAGTGTAAGCTTGTTATGGATTGTTCGTGATTGTTTATAAATAACGAGATCTTATACAATAGATTTAAAAGTATACATATGTATATAAAAATGACTTGTTTTTAATATAAGGGACGTTGAATAATAATGGCGACAATTGTACAAAGAAAAAAATGTATTCAATTATATTCTGGATATTTTTACTCGTAAATTGGCCGATTGGGAAAGAAACGAATGTTACAAACTTGTAGCCAATATAATATAACTAAGAGAAACAACAATAGAGCATAAACACAAAGCGCTGTCATGAATAACAACTTTATTAGGTAGCAAATGGTGTTGCTTTAAATGCTAACGTTAAAAAATTAAAATAAATCTTAATGGATACAAAAAAGTAACGGTGTGGAATGAGTCAATATAAAACTATTTAAAAAAAAAATACTAAAATTATAGTTACAGAAAGAACTATGTAAACTATACATAGGACCTAAATAAACAAATGAGAGAATTCTCAATGCAACAAAACAATAGATGTTATTTCTTTCATGTAATCATTCAGAAAAGTTGCTTCCTCAGATTCGCATCAGCTCGTTTTAATGTGATAAAGTTCGTTAGCTGCTTGACTCGCAGACGCGACCAAACCAGATGATCGTGGAGGGCGTGAATTTGGGCTGCCGCAAGAGCTGCACTTTCCGGATACAATACAGTAGTACATCCAAGACCTGTGACGTATAAACAGTATTTTAACAATACATTTTACTGAGTTAAAATTCTACGATTAATTAATGTATTAAAGTATTTTTTATTTTTATATTATTTAAAGGAGACAATAGTTCGAAAAGAATAACACGAAAGAATTTCGAGTTATTATAGATCAGCAAAAGAATTTGTTTTGTATATACAAGTATAAAATCAAGTAAATTTTAATAAAATTAAGTATAAACTGACAAAGATTAAGTGTATTTATAAATTCGTAAAACATACGTTCTTCCAATCAATTCATAAATGATTTAGCATTACAATTCTTGAATATGAATAAATGAAAAAGATTTAATGTTGGAACAGCACGTGATTCTATATGCACTTGCTATACATACACGATAAAGTTTATCGAGCCAAATGAGGTCTGGCTGAACAAATTATAAATTTAATAAAAAATAAAATATTAGGATAACTCACCTGAGGGAACTTTGAGAGAAGACCAGACGTCCTGGACCAGATCTTCAGTTTTGCCGGGCGGACAGTTGATGACCGGGAACGGTGTATTGCCAGACAGCACTGGACCCAATCCGTTGCTTCTGCCAGCAACAGCGACCAATACCACCTAGAAGGCAATGGGCGCCAGCGCAATCGACGTGATGAGCGAGAGTATACGGATAGTGCGTGAAAAGACGACGAGCGAAAAAAGGGGCGCAGATAGTAACGGCAGTATATATTTTTCTGACACTGACGACTTTATTTATCGGCTGCAGTCTTTGATTGTCGATGCTCGCTCACGTTATACGCGTATGATGTATCGAATCAACAAGATAGCGGGAAAGAGAGAGAGAAAAAAAAAGAGTTTAAAGTTATTGGATATATTCAGTATACCGACTGTTTGTTTTGTACAACAACCGCAAGGCTGCAAAAATTAAATCTATATGTAAGAGTAGAAATTTCATTTACACTACTGTACTTGGAAGTATGGTCGTAACATTCGTAAATTATAAGAATCGTCCAAAAGTTTCAATTCATTTTATAAACATATTGATTCGTAACGAGTTATCGGTAATGCCACTTGAATAAATCAAATTGAATGACCAATATATCTGCTCCCTCTTAGATTTCGCGCAGCAACGATCTTCTCTACATAAATACAGCATAATCGGTTACAAAATAAATTCAGCTGACCTTATCGCCGCTACCCTCGTACTCGGCAAGGATGCGCAACGTTTCCTCTGTGCCTTTGTGTGCGCTGCTCACCCTCAGTTGGACTCTCAGACCGAGATCCGCGGCGTATTTGGCGATTTTCTTACAATGTTCCTCGTCGCTGGCTGAACCCATTAATATAACGACGAGGGCACTGGGAGGTGGCACGAGGTAATCCAATTGATCGGCAACCCATTTGAAGTTGCGCTTCACTGTCTCCAGGTCGGATTGTGTGACCGTTGCCAAGTTCCTGTACACCTGACGCAGAAAACAATCGGGGTTTGAGATTAGCGCTTTTAATGAATGCGGGACTGATTTAGATATTTTATTCGAAAGAGTCGATCGAACGCATACGGTAAAGTGTATTAATATTAATGAATTTCGACATCGACTTGTACGTTATTGTCAAAAAATATGGCATGTATGTGGATTAGATGTGCGAGCAGTAAAATGTAAACTCCAAGTACTTTAATTTGTTCAATGATCCATTATCTTATTGTAATCTGAGAATTGCAGTTTATAGTTCATTTCACAGTATCGCAATATTTGACAGTTTTGAAAAAGATAATTATTAGTAAAAACTCCAAAATTGATTATATGAAAAACACATGCATTTTTCTTTCACAGTTTTACGCAAAGATAAATATTCATAGTCAACATAATACATACAGTATGAACTTTCAAAGTCCACTGAGAAAATATTATCAGGTCAGCGTATTTCTCAATCCAAGATAATTGATCTCATTAGTTTAGACGCGTAAGCTCGGGCAAAGCGCAGCAAAGCCGCTTTAATAACGTGGTACTACATATGCAAATGTATTTATATTCGCCGCGTAATAATAATTATACCTGCTTATCTTTCATGAGCCTCTTATCGCCGCTGGGCCAGAGTCTCCACGAGTCGCTGTCGATAATGTCGGCCACGAGAATCTCGCCGTCGGTATCGATGCCGAATTCGATCTTCATGTCGATGAGCGCACAGTCCCGGGTAGTCCAGGCCCTTTCCAATACCTCGAACACCACGAGGGTCATGCGCAACATTATGTCGTACTCATCCTTGCCGATCGTCACTCCGTTGAGCTTAAAGCCGGCCGAGATTATCTGCTCCTCGGACCACTGGGGATCGTGATTGGCATCGTCCTTGAAGAAAGTCTCCTGTAGCGGAGGATTGAATCGATAACCCTCTGGGACTCCTGGAAAATAGAATCGGAAAATTAGCTGAGGTGCGTTGTAAGATCGAACGGAATCGAAAAACCGGATTGCTTATTATATAGTTTGCTAATGTTTTAAGCGACTCGTTGTTTGCTTGTTTACAGTAAAATGTTAATATCTATAAGAGCAAGATAAACATGCTATTTATGTACCCAGGGGGGTATGAGTTACAAACAGCGAATTTTTAATACTTGAAATTTACTTTGCTCAACATTATTCTTTGGATCAAATTTCAAAATCTTCGTTTTCACGGAAAAAGATATACTTAATATATTTTTCAAATTTTCATATGCAATCTCGCATCTTTGAGGTCAATTTTATTAAGAATTTAGAGGAAAAAAAACTTTAATCATTTTCTTTCATCCTATTCTTTACTTTACAAATTGCATTATTAAAAACAAAAATTAGTAAACTTAAACTCATTAGGTATATTTATTTACAGATGAATGAAACGAACCTGTATTCCTCTTAAGGAAGCTACCGGTAGCGAGTCTCCTGGTGACCCACTCAATAGGTACCATCTCGCACTTCTTCGAGATGAAGGCATTTTCACCGGCAAGTTTGACAAAGGCCGTCTTGATGCCGGCCTGATTAAGAAGCTGGAAGACCTTGGCATTGGTGGCATTGCTGATAGCCGCTTTGCCCTCGAGCTCGTGGGACTTGACGCCATCGCCGGCTGTGATACGGTCCTTGCTCTCCAGGTAGCAGAGCTTCGGATCGTTGACGAGCTCGTAGACCCTCTTGGTCTTGCCCTCGATGATGAGCTTTCCCAACTTTCTGGATTCTGCTCGCACAAAGACGCGCATTTTATTTCACCGTGTGTGGGACGACTCGCAACTCGATATATACACGAGTGCATTGGCTTATATAATGGAACATAATTCAAGGGCGTGGTGTATCGTTGAGAAAGAAAACGAGAAGAGAGAGAGAGCATTTACAGAAAATAGTTCGAAAAATCTTATACTTAGGCGCGCTTCATCCCCGTGAATGACGATGTGCGGCTCTCTCCCTCTTCTACTTGTGTGCCGCGTACCACGTGAGCACAAATCACCCGCCGAACTAAACGTACAGGCGAGCTAAAAAGTTTTTTTTTTGGTGCTGCGTCGCATTCTACCGGCAGACACGTGAGTATGTGAAACGTCTTTATTTTCATTTATTTTGTGCTATTTGGCTATTATTTATTACAAATTTTATGTCCGATTTGTTTCAATTACATTGCTGTCGTGAAATAATAGTCTTTGGAATGGAAGTAAAAAGTTCTTTAGAAGAAACAATACGTTTCAGTAAAAAATAACCTCTTAAGTGGATTTAAAAAACGAGTTATGCTCCAAAATTTCCATGAGTATAAGGCGTACAGAAATCGTTGTTATCGGACTTGCGAGGGTTAAAAAGTAGAAGTTTGACTATAAATCAACGAATAACTTTACAAGTTTCATAAACCAAATTCAAATTATTCCAGAAACAAAAAAATTCATCGAACACTGCACGCGAGCAGCAAAAAACTAAGCGTCAATCTTGCTAAAAGTTCGATCAAGCATACCAAAGTCTGATATGAATAAGGTTTATGAAGAGTAAACTTTAGACTTCAATCGTAAATATATACATTTAGAAATAAGTAGTAACGGAGCGCACTTACCGGTCATGTTTTCTCTCAAGTGCCTATCGCGCGAATGCCGACAGTTCCGAGCTGCTCACCGTCTTTCACTATGAGAGAGCTGCCGCTTCCCCACTATAGATCCTCGCTACACACACTCGTTCCACTCGGTTTTGTCCCGCGGCGCGGCGACGGCGGCGGCGACTATGACTACGTCGACGATCATCCACACGCACGAAACTCGGGAGGCAATAGCGTCTTATCTATCTCGTGTTACGCGACTCCGCGATGATGTGCGCGCGCGGAGAGCAACAAGTGCCAAAGATACCCCCTGGTTCGAAGGCTGTTTATATATGTGCATGTGTATGTGTAAGCGAAGGCAATATCGCGGTGCGTTTTACAATAATAGTGCGACTGACGCGATACACATCTCTATCTGTTTCATGCTAATGGATTTAATTATAGATATAGACGCATAGCTTCGTGTTTTTATCGTGATATGGTGTGCGAGTACGAATGACGAGCGATATGTTATAGTTGATGGTTTTTAATACTGCTTTACGATGTTTATTGCGATTTGTTTGTTGTTGTTGTTGTTGTTTTTTCTGTAATGACTGTAGTGACTGAGTTGCTGATGAATGAAAAACAACGATGAGAATGATTCGATTGGCCATATACGATATTTTATTTATCGTTAATTTGCTGAAAGTTCTATAACCATATAATCATGCAGCTTTTTTTTCCTGTTTGACATCTTTCCGCTAGCCAGTAAATAAATCTTTGGAGTCCAGTTTTATCATTATAATTATAGGAAACAATAGTAATGCATTATGAAATCAACATAAGAAGTCTCTTATACATAGATAACTATTTCTATTTGATTATTTCCAGACTGGAAATATTTTAGCCAGTTTCGATTACAAAATTCCATTTACAAGATTAGAATAAAAGTTGATGTGATGCTCAGTGATCTAGTGATTGTTTTATGTAAAAGTACGAATGTATAATTGTATGTATAATAGGTACCGATATTTTCTACGATAGGATATATACTCTCAATATGCTTACGACATTTTTACGCGCACATAATAGTTTGATCGTATATTCCCATGGAGTCACGTTTCTTTACGCTTGAGGAAATTTAGTAGTTCATAGTCGAAAACAATGTTGTTTTTTTAAGCACTCCGCAAGATGAATTACATGGAGAGAGAAACATTTCAAAGCATGAGCGTGAATCGCGCGATGTTACTTCATTAATATGGTAGATAATAGTGTTGTTTTATCCGTTCGATAAGAGCCGTCCGATTTACAACATGGAATGTTTAGAGTTTGAATTTGTTGTATTGTTAAAAATACGTACGACACAAAGACATTTTTTACCAATATTTGCAATTCTTTTGATTTAGTTATTTTCCGTGTTTATTTCGATGCCAGATAAATATGATGAAATTATAGTTAGGAAATTTTAACCCAGATTTGTAGCTTTAATTGAAAGACGTAAATTCCCTGTAAATTTGCGTGATGTAAAATTTTCACATTTACAATTGACTGACTTTTCTGGTGTCAATTGAATGCTATATTTTGTCATTTAATTGTAGATTAATTTGAGATTTTGGGAAAGATTAGTTAATTAGAAAATATATGTACATAAATTAATAGTTAACTTTATATTATAATTAAATAATTAAATTATTTTATTTTTCCTTTATCATTTAACACTAAAAATAAATTAAAAAGTAAAAAGAAATTCATTGAAACACAAGTAATGCTTTTGCATTGATAAAATAATGGAATTCGTTGGTCCATCAATCATAACTTACATCATTTTTTTTAAATAGTATATAAAATTTTTTTTAATCCAGTCTTACGTCAATATCGGGACAGTATAAGCGTAGTTCTTTACTTTCAAATAGTCATATCAACTGTAAATATCGCAGTTTTCACGAGACAGCAAAATGTTAGTTGCGTGGATATCTCAACATATATACGCGCACGTGAACTGAATGCCGTCGTAACAAACTTTATCGAGATTCAGCAAATTATTTATTTTTTGTAATCGTTCTATATATAAAATACTCATATTATATATAAAAATATGATAAAAGATAAAAAGAAGTGTTCCTCCACTCTGTACAAAATGAACTGCTTCTAGTAGACTACGAAATTTTTTTAAAAATAACTCATACGTTTGACATTCGGATATTTCTAATGCTTTGGAGATTCGATATAATTTTAAAAGCCGTTTCAAACGGTACGTAAACAACGTATGATTACGTAAACGTAACTCTTAATAATTACTATATATTTAAAAAAAAATGTACTATAAAGTCGATCGTCCATGATAATAAGTGATAGCATAACTAAAATTTACATATTTTCTTCTTTTGCCAATAATTTGCTTTATTATATAAAGTCATCATAACGACCATTTATTTAAAAATTTATCAAGAGAAGCTTGCGCAAAAGATTATTGTTCATAATACATTTCAAGTCAATGCTCAATCCTATATTGTATAACTTAAAATTAAGCATAATTGAATATTATGAATAATTACTTCTGCAAGTGTCGATAAAATCTTTTAATTTATAGCAAAAAAATAAAAAAAATTTCCGAATGCTGACAAATGAAACCATACATACAATATATATTTTACTTTACACACTCGAGGTCGTCAGCATTCTTATACGAAAAAAAAACCCAAAGTACCTTAAACTGCTCCGAAATGGAAAAACATCCCAGCTCTAGTAAATCCTAAAATAAATTCAAGCGTGGAAAATTCCATCTGCAGGGAAGGACCTGCTCTCGTCTCTCTCTCTCTCTCTCTCTCTCTCTCTCTCTCATCCTTAGGACCCAAAGACGTCCCAGGAAATCTTGATGCTTGGAGAGACAAGACTCGACATACATAATATATATGTACTAGCGAGAGACCAAACGCCACGTACCGCACGCACACAACGAAGATGCGGGGAACGCCGTTGTGTGTTGTGTACGGTGTGCCCCTCTTTTCTCCTCTCCCTCACTCTCTCTCTCTCTCTCTCTCTCTTGCTCTGTCGCGGTGAGCCGTGGCGAGCGGCAGCTCTCGCGGCACAAAACTGACTTTCCATTGGTCTAGCTCGTCATTCGTGCACGAGCAAACCGAAGAGCCAGAGCGAGTTGTGGCGAGAGAAAAGAGAGCGAGTAACGCGCCTCTCCGTGTTTCGTTTACTTACACCACGCGGTCTTGTACGTATATACGTAGAAATTCGTTCGTGATAATTGGGGATCGATCCCTGGCGGTTCACCGCGGTTTCACTCGAGTGCGGAAAACTTCTTACTCAGCTTATCGGTGTGTGGAAAAACTATTGGGACGACGAGCTTGTTGAGAGCCGCGACTCCGAACACGTGGTGAGTAGGAGAATTATGCGAGGCCTTTTTTTCATTATCGAGTGCGCATATATATATATATGTGAAGTATACGGGGAATTTAGGCGCGTTCGCACGCAGTTATTTCAGGTGTGTGAGATTCCGAGTGATCTTTGATTGATCGATATACATCTGACGTTCTCATTGAGGCTTACAATAACGTCTGTTTTGACTTATGCCTATTATTTGTTTATATTTAGTGTCAATGTTAATCGTCGGTACGAAAATTGCTTCTTAAGTTGTTACGATACACATTTGGCAAGGGTTGATATTACCGGTTATATCTAGTATTAATATTTCCGGAGAAAATTTTTTTTTTAACTTATACGTACATTACGAGATTACGGCGAATGTTTCCAGAGGCAAAGTTCATTTAAGATGTATTCATATCCGACTGTTGTTATTTATTTATTTATTTGTAAATACTATATTCTTAAAGATGGTTTTTATGTAACTTTTTTTGTCCAAGTGATAACCGAAATGAAAAAGCGATTTATTTAAAGCGAAGAATAGCTAAATGAGAAAAGTTCTCATTTGTAATCATTAAAGTTTGACGTGTTATCACAAAAGTCTTATTTATACGCGCCTGCTTCTTTATGATACGTTGATTATTTCCTGTTTCTTATTTGCAGATTTTATATAAAAATTAACGAAAATAATCAAGTATATATTGCAAAAAAAGTTGCAAAGATTTATCATAGGGCAAGCACAAATATTCGATTATTAATACAACACGATGATTATTAGAACTCAGGATAATATTGTAATTTAAATCTTGAATAAATATTAACAATTATAATAATAATAAACTTCACTTGGACCCATGGGTGAAGAAATGTTCAAACATACAAGTACCATAAGAAATCTTTTTCCTGATTATACTTTGTATCGCTTTACGATGTCGCAGTAAATTCTCTACGTAGCTTTTTATCAATCCAAACGATTTCATTAATTGTAATATATCACGAATAACATTCGTACGAAATTACCAGTGCATACATGCACTAGCCACTGTGCAGGAAAGGCATTATTCGCGCACACTTACTTGGAAGCGGTAAAGTGCGGTCGGCCGAGTAGTATATGCACGTGCAGGCGTGTGCAGCACAGAAAGGGGTTGCTGCTGTTGCATCGCCTCTGCTGCCGTTGAAAGCACACGGCGCGCGGCATGGAGGAGCTCCTTGCGTGCTGCGCGTCTCTCGGATCGTCACGTGACATTCTATATACTCGCTCATGCACATATATAGGCGTTATATATATACACACATGATCGTGTAGGACCTGTTTGGCGACCTGCTCTCAAATCTGCCCTTGATTTATGCTTAGACCTTCTTGCTCTTTTTCGACCGGACGCGCATATTGTAGGATTCGGAACGGGAGACGTGAATTTTGAACAGCGCGTATACCTCGAGATACAATTTCATTTTTGGTCGTAATCTTTACGTTTGGAATATCGAAATGGATGTGTGATTAATTGGAACTTAACTCTGGTTTACGCGCATTAGCTGGCTTATTATTGTTATTTGCATTTGTGTACGCAGTGGAACGCATAATAGCCAAAGTCATGGGAAAAGCTGCGAGTTCCGAAGAGTATTAATCGGTGGAAAACATGTTGTTACCAATTGATGACGCGGTGTGTTGCGAAAAATTCCTTTAAAATGTGGTCTCGATTCTTCTTAGAGCGATTGAGATTTATGAAATTCTACATTTTAGGCACTGTTCATTTGGCATTATTGGATTGCAATGTGAACACAAGTTGATTATGAGGTGGATCTGAGAACTATATCAGTATTTATGTATAAAAATATACAATCGTTTTGCTATCGCTTTCATCTTCTCCAATCTATAAGTTGTATATTGCGATTTATAACTCTATAGATACCATAGCGGCTTTATTTCTACTTAATTTATTCAACTTAATCGTACGAGCCTCTAGAATTTATTTATGAATTGAAAAGAGGTGTGTCCTTTTGTAATTTAAAGAATATCTTAAACGGTCAAATGAATTTAAGCCAGAAATTTTCATCCATTCATCGCCTTTATGCAAATCAGTGTTTTGATTATAAGCCGTATTAGCATAACGAACTGACAAATACACCGAGATCTCATTATAATTTACGTTATATCTTTGGAACAAAAAATTCAAATAGATTCTGGCAAAGTTTCCTTAAATTTTATTTGACAGTTTCTGTCCAATTCCACTATATTGATGGTTTTAAGCAACTGAGATGAAAAGTATAGAAGACTTGGTGATTATCGGAGAAGAAAATTAAAGCGGGAATCGGCGGGAATGTTATGTTCGTCCAAGGAATTGTGCAATTGACGCGAAACACAACTGCGTGTAATGAAGTTTATAATCATCAACAAAATGTATCTGCAAAGCTCTATAATTGACTTTTAAAAGCGAGTTACAACCGATTAGACTTCGCATCAGCTCCGATAATGTCTGCTCCAAATCGCTCTATTGATACTTTTATCAATGAATTCGCTAATTTAGCTAAAATTAATTGGATGTTGCAAGCAGTCGAAGATGTCACTTTGCTCGAAAGACCATTGAACTTTTCTTGCACAATTGGAAAGCAGAACTTAACTTTTCAAATTAAAATGTTACTTCTATATAGTTGTGTTAAAATTTTTCTGCTCATTAAAAGGACTAGACTCACTTTTGCAACTGAACATTAAAACAACTATTTACTTTACGGCTCATTACTTTAATCTCGCTCTTATTGGCATGATGTCTTTGACAACATTTTAAACGGACTATTAAGTTTCTCACCTTTTTGCAAAAAGTGTTTAATTTGCATACTTATAATCTAAATAAGCATAAAGGCGTCTAAATTTCTGAGATTCTGAGAAGCAAGCGGTGCAAAACGTGATGCGATAGCAGCCTTGCTCTTATTTAACGCTTAGCGCGCAATATATTTTCTCGCGGGAGATGAATGACTGGCCGAGCGAGCGAACGAGCGAGCGAGCATCGATGATATATATTGCGGTCTATAAGCGAGTCCGGTATAACGTGATTCGCGTTATTACACGATGATGATTTTAACACGTTGCTGGCAGGCAAAGCAGCGTATTAACTAATAATATGTAAGGGGACGCCCGAGTCCTTGAATCTTAGGAGTTTTTCCATATTATTTGCGCAATCCCACACATTATACACGCGCGTCCAATGCCTCGCTGGCGCGCGCGCGATTATATCAGACGTCGATAGCTCTTACCGCGTCTAAGTACTGCCAGGGAGAAATTTCGTAGTTGCAGAAAAAATATACTCGCGACAACTTTTATTATCGAGTACTTTATTATATTGGGCTGTCGTTCGATATCTTTAGAATCTAAACGATACTGTGTAATATATTCGCAGCTATTTTAAGAAACTCGTTGCATTCGAAATGAAATTATCAGCGATAGTTGTGAATCAATTAGTTTATATTTTGAGCATTCAAACTACTTTCTATTTATATTTAATGAATAATTTTACTGAGTATTATTGAAGGTGCAACTTATGCGTTTTTTTTAAAGTATTTGATTGCTGAATATCCATATAAAGGTTTCTGTTTCGATAAATTAATCTATAAGTGAATGAATATTTTAATATACATACGCTTTTTAATATTATAATCCTGACGCACATGTATTGATGTAAATAGTAAATAAAATGATTTGCAGACTATACATGCGTATATACAAATATTAAATTAACGATTGTTAATTAAACGATAATCACGCGTTATTCAATTATTGCCATTGATAAGTCTGAATCTCATACGTCCCAAGCTAAGTTATTCGTATATAAAATCTCTCAAGTACTCGAAGAGATTTCCGATCGAAAATTTTTCTAATTGTCAGCTCAAGTACAAACAAGCGGCCGGTGCTCGAACATAGCATATAGCCGCGAGATAAAGCTCACAAACACGTATACACGCAATTGGGTAATTTGTAATAATACATCGGAAAATAAAATTTACGCACCGAGGGGGGACAGTAGATGTTTTTTCGGCATGTGTGTATGTGTATATAGTCGATGTCAACAGCTCGAAGCTAAGCAAGAGAGCAGCGCGAGAAATGAATATATATACATACACATATAGATAGTGATGAAATACACGGCTTGCGAAAGCCGTGGCGTATATGTATACACACAGTGCGCAAGTAGAATATTCCGTGCGGCGAGCGAGGGAAGCGAGCTAAGGCAAATAAAGCTTATATATGTTATATCGGCTATCAATCTTAAGGTTAGAGGGTCACACGAGCATTCGATAGGAAATCGACTAACAAGCTCAGGGGGGTCTCTTTTTCTCTTTCTCTCTCTCTCTCTCTCTTTCATTCTGTCTCTCTCTCTGTTTTCTTTGCCACAAGCATTGCCCCGATATTGCTTTACAAGCGGATTGATTTTTACGTTCGCATGTGTATAAGCTAGTATATCGGCTGATCGGTTAATTGCAGCGGATTAATTCGTCGCTTTATGAGATATGAAAAAGAATTGAGTTTCGGAGCAGCTTCTCTTTTTTGTCGCTCGAGTATAGATACGTTTCGAAGTAGATGAGGAACAATGGATGAACGTACTTAATTCTACAGATGATTAATGTCTCAAATATAAATTTTATTTAATGACTTATATAAATATGTTGTTCTATATGGTGTTTGTTTGTTGAAAAGTTGGACAAAATTGTTTAACATTTTAGTAATGCCTATTAATTATTTCGATTTGTTCTTCTTCGCTTTAAAACAAGAAAAAAAAAATATTTTAAATATATATATATATTATATGTTGTAATATGAATTTATATAATATCGATTCATAGTAGGTATATTCATTTCGAGTTTGCAAAAATAGCTTGTTGCGCGTTAAAGTACAACGCTTTGAAAATATAATTTAAATAAATTCAATACATGTATACACTCTTTCTCAAACAACATTTATACGTCAAAAATTGTAATTATTATACTCTTACTATTGCCACGAATCAAAAAGAGACCTTCAAGACATTTATTATCATTTTATATTCGATGTGTACGATTACACTAAACTTAATTGATTCTATCGGCGACACCAAATCTACTGATCATCCAGCAGTCCCACATCAGTCTCTTAAAGCAATGTATATACCCATAACATAAGTATCTCTAATTGAGAAGATAAGCAAAGTGTCGCGGGCTCGACCACCGTATAACGAATTCCAACTACGGTAATGTTTCGTCGAACGTTTATCGTTCTGCGAGATTGTTTGGACACGTTTAAATTTCATCGGGAGCGGGTGCATGAACCTAAAACATTCCTTCGCCCTTTGATTATGTATAATATTCTGATTCTACATATATACGAATAATCATTGTACGCAAGACGGAACAAAAACGCGTATAATAAGCTAGGAAATTCAACACGGATTTGAGAGAGTTTACAGATCGGTAAGCCGTGTGTATTTTTTTGGCTACAATAATTTGCATATTTTTTATAAAAGTAAACGATCCTCGGGTTTTATACGGGCACAGCGAGGAAATCTTACGATCTGGTTTGTGAATTCGTACTAATTATGTTTCAGAGTTATATACGATAGAAGAACAAATATTTAATCTTGACTCACAAGAACCTGCAGGAATTTTCTAACATATTTCCATGGAAATGATATTTGAACGTGTATCTGGTGACGTTCGTCTGATATTTTTCAGCTTACTGTTAAATCGACCGTCGGAATTTTTTGGATTTTCCAATCTTAAGCTTTTCACGTTCGAACATGTTCATCTTTATATATTGCGGTACTCTCTCTCTCTCCCAAGGCAATTAAGACAAATCCGAAGTACACGTGTCTCGGTATATACAACGTTTACGACATGCAGGTCCAGATCAAATCTTATGCTGAGCTGTAAACTGTTTTCCTCCGCACGCGTCGGAACGCGGAGCAGTTTCAGCCACGCCACGGTAGCGAAAAGACGTCTGACGGAAACACTTACAACTCTGTGAATCCCAATTTTTTGCTCGTTCAAAACTCCCGCTTTAAATCATTATTTCAGTCTTTTAAACGTTAAATAATAAAAATCAAATCAGCCGAAGTTAATATGTGAGCAAACCCCCGTTAATTACAACGAACATGCCTATCATTCTATAGAAAATATTAACTGCCCGAATAATCATAGTCGAAGCGTATCGGTAATTTCAATTTTTTGCATAAACATATCTTAATTTCAGAGCACGCGAGGATGTCGCGCGCCTGCAAGAAGACGTCGGAGGGCTGCTGCGAGGCGATGTCCCGACTTCAGGTCGACGATAAGAAGCAGCAGCAGCAGCAGCAACTGGCAAGGCGGCCAAGGAGTAAGGGCGAAACGAGGGGTCAAAAGGGAACTGGCTTGACCCACGAATGCGGAGTGTTTGGATGCATCGCCGCTGGCGACTGGCCCTCACAGATCGACGTTGGACAAGTTATATGCCTTGGTGAGTGAATACCTACGACTTTTTTCAGATTTGGACTTACTGTCCTTCAATGGGTGATAAAAATGATGCGCAAACTTTCATTGGGGCTATTTAACTTTTATTGTTGCAGAAGAAAAAAAAAGATAATTAAGACAGGAAATGAAAAATTAATGTCATTACATGTAGTGATTGTCTGATATAATCTTTCTACAATTAAAATTTATAATTCTCGTATCTAATATTATTTAGTATTTTATATATAAGTTTTACAAAAAAATTGTTTTGAAAACAAACCTCGAAAAAGAAAACCAAATGGATATCGCAGATATCCTGATTAATTAAATATAAAATAAATTTTGACATGAAAAATGATTCATTGGTCACCACATATATCCTTTTACAAAAATATTTTTAATGCAAATTTACACAATGCGCTGATATACTTGTTGAAAGCCGATTACCTGGTCAACAGGTCGCTTAAGAGACCGAGCGCAAGCTTCAAACTAAATCCAAATATATAATTGATCGACAGGTCTGGTGGCACTTCAGCACCGAGGCCAGGAGAGTGCGGGCATAGTGACGAGCGAGGGCGTATGCGCCAAGTCCTTCCACGTCCACAAGGGCATGGGTATGATCAACAACATCTTCAACGACGACAGTATGCGCAAGCTGAGGGGCAACCTCGGCATAGGCCACACGCGCTACAGTACGAGCGCCGCCAGCGAGGAGGTCAACTGTCAGCCCTTCGTCGTGCACACGGCTCACGGTGCCCTGGCTGTCGCCCACAACGGCGAGCTCGTCAACACCGAGTCGCTACGGAAGATGGTGAGGACTCCTTGATAACACACAAATTGTGGAATCTGCAAGTAGACTGTAGATCCGATTTGGCAATTTAGATTTAGGAACTTATATATAATAGGAATACGTTTATTTCGAAACCATCGCTAACCTCGGATTCGTTTGCAGGTACTGGGTCGCGGTGTTGGACTCTCGACGCACTCGGACTCGGAGCTGATAACGCAAGCCCTCTGTCTGAATCCTCCGGAAGGCGAGCTCAACGGTCCCGACTGGCCGGCACGTATAAAGCACTTGATGCAACTGGCACCTCTTTCCTACTCTTTGGTCATCATGCAGAGGGATAGAATCTACGGTGTCCGTGACCCGTACGGAAATCGACCGCTTTGTATAGGAAAAATCGTTCCCATCGGAAACTTAGGTGAGCGGTCGATATAGATTAATCTTGTTCCTTATTTAGTAAAAGCATTTCATTTCATTAGAGTGACATATTTTTTTTTTTTCATTTCTTTACTTTAGCTAAATACGCTATAATCGCTTTCTCATCTATCTATTTTCATGTGATTTGATTGTATGTTTTTTTTTTAGGACACGACTCCGACGACGACAATATCGAAGCTGAAGGCTGGGTAATCTCGTCAGAATCTTGCGGGTTTCTCAGTATTGGAGCCAGATATGTTCGTGAAGTTTTTCCCGGTGAAATAGTTGAATTGACGCGGGAGGGTATCAAGACTATCGATATCGTCGAGAGACCGGACAAAAAACCTCAAGCCTTCTGTATATTTGAATATGTTTACTTTGCCAGAAGTGACAGTATTTTCGAAGGTAAATTTATCAACTTTATATTCTCATTAAAAATTACGACAAGTTACGGATCGCTCTAAATTTTTATTTTTACTGAATTTTAACGTTTTACATTTATTCTATAACTTTTGAACGAAACGCAGTTGGAATGGGTCAGAGACCACAAAAAAAAAGCTAAAGACTTGCACTGCAAGGTGGTTGTTGTAATAACCTTGTACTAATTTGACATTTTTCATAGGACAAATGGTTTATTCAGTCAGAATGCAATGTGGACGCGTTCTAGCTCGTGAATCGCCGATCGATGCTGATATAGTCAGTTCTGTTCCAGAGTCAGGAACAGCTGCTGCACATGGTTACGCGAGAGAGGTAATATAACAATGATTTTAAAAATTTGGCAGTCGAGAATCAAATATTAATCAAATTACATATCATTCTGCAATTCGCAAAATTTTATGTGGTAAAATATGAGTTAAGAACACGAGTCAAAAACGTTAACAATATTAACGTAGAACATAATTAATTGAGAAAAAATACAAAAAAATAATAAAAAAATTTGTAACAAAAATTAATTAATATGTTTTTTTTTTCAGTCTAAAATTCCATTTGCTGAAGTATTGTGCAAAAACAGATATGTCGGCAGAACATTTATTCAGCCCAGCACACGGCTCAGGCAGCTTGGTGTGGCTAAGAAATTCGGTGCTCTTTCGGAAAATGTTAAGGGCAAAAAGGTAATTCTCATTGACGATTCGATCGTCAGAGGGAATACCATAGGACCGATTATCAAATTACTGAAAGACGCTGGAGCCAAAGAGGTGAGTTAAGAAAACAGATTTGAAACCACAGGTTTATTCGTGAAATTCAGATCAACTCTAAATTTGAATACACAGACGAAAGATAAACAAGCCCGTAATCTGAATGACATGAATGAAGTTGTTTTCTTCGTTTCCAAAAGAAAATGGGTTTTATTGTAAAAAATAACATTTTATTAAGTTTTCTTAATTTAACTTAATATTTATCAGGTCCACATAAGAATTGCATCTCCACCGTTGAAGTATCCATGTTATATGGGTATCAATATCCCTACGCGAGAAGAGCTCATTGCCAACAGACTTGACAGCGTCAAGCTGGCTAAACACGTCGGAGCGGACAGTTTGACGTACCTTTCTGTGGAAGGACTCGTTCAGGCAGTTCGACACGGAATGGACAATCGAGAGAGCAGCTACATCGGCCATTGCACTGCGTGCTTGACAGGCGAATATCCAGACGAACTCTCAAGCGATTTAAGCTGGTGAAGAACCGATCGATATCCATTCCAATGGTCATCTAATGCCAATTTTCATTTGCTTCCCAGTACGTTATCACTCGTATAGGCTGCAAGCAAAAGGTTCAAAAGGGAAAGTCATTCCTGCAGAATCTAGTGTGTGCATAATTATATTGACTTTTTAAAGTTATATTTAAAGATTTTTAAGGATTTTTTGTTTAGTGAAACAATGATCTACAGTGAATAGGAATATGTAATTTAAGAAAAGATTCTTTTATGGTTAGTTTGAGATCAAGTGTTACTTATGAGCATTTTTGTAAAATAATTTTGGCCAAATGTACATTGTAAATGTTCTTGCATATTTATATAATGTTGAAACACGAATGGAATTGAATATCCCATTAGCATAACTATAATTCATTGCATTATACTTTAATGGTAAAATATTTTTTACCAAAATTGATATTATTTTGTAACGCAATATTTTATTCAATGCTGTACATTTTATTTTTTAAACATATGTATTGCTGATAATGCTTTATGCGAAAAGTAATAATTTTCAAATGTAACACATAAATAGTATTTATTTAAACAGATAATTTATCTGTTAAATTTTTTAAACATGGGTATTATAATAAATACTACACAAAAACATTTACATTGTATTCAGAAATTTGACTATGTAAATGAATTGACAATACATGTAATTTGTTTTCCATGCATTTTGTCAATAAATGAATGATTGTACTCTACTTATAATTTGATAAAAACAAGGTAATACCTCATGAAAAATAGTGTATAATAAATATATATATCTATATATACGTGTATATGTTAAGCGAAAATTTTCATGTACAGCTTGATATTTTTGTTATAAAAAGTCAAACTTTTGAGAAAAATATGTTTTTATTATTTACCTTATCACAATTGTAAGTTTCAAACTTCTTCTGAAACAGTTATTGTATTAGGAACTATTAATTGGTTGACTAGGACACTCATTGAGTGCCTTTAATTTTTCTTTTATTTCTTTCATTTTTGCTTCCCGCTTTTCTTGTTTCCTCTTTTTCAAATCTGATATATAAGAATCTTTCAATCCAAGCTCTTCAGATAATAATCTGTCACTTTCTTCAACTGCCATTTCATCAATTTCCATTTCTTCTGTTTTGATATTTACGGGATTCAAAATTATTTCCCTTGGTTTCATGCTTTCATTTGATTCACTATTTTCTAATTGACAAGACTCGGTAATGTCATTAGAATTTTTAAAGGATTGATCTGTAGAGCTTACAAATGTTCTTTTTTGCGATTCTGATAATTTTTTCTTTCTGAGTGTCTTTTTTTGTACTTTTCCTTTGATAATTTTGTCTCTAACTTTTCCTACACACTTCACTTTTTGTGACATTGACTGATCCTCTGCATTATCTTCATGAATCCAAGGCATACTACTTTTCGAAGTTGAAGGTCCTGGATCAATAACAGTCAACTTTTTTGGAGCCTTTGCTGTCTCATCATTATCTAATTCAGTCATTTGCAATGTATTTTCTAAATTTTCTATTTGTGAATCAAAATCAACATTACCATCATCATTTTCAGTATATTTGGTAATTTCCGATTCATTTTCTAAAAATTTGTACATAGCGAAAGGATTATCTTCATCTGATTCAGATTCAGGTTCAAATCCTCGCAACCTTAATTCTTTTCGAAATTCTTGTTTTCTTAGATATTCATTTAATGCACTAATTCTTTTATTTCGTGCATTTTTCCAAAATGCAAGAGCTTAAAAGTAAATGATTAATCTTAAATTAATTATTAAGTTTCAATATATTTTGAAATTTATAAAATAATAAGATAAACAACCTTCATCTTGATATTTTGGTGGTACTCCAGCTTCATGTAATGTCTGCATGTTAGGGATACTCTGACTATGTTCTGAATCTCCAACAACCTCATATCTAGGTACTACAAAAGCTCTTTGCATCTTAAGGAGTTTCCGAGTTTTTTCAAAATACTTGAGGGTGGGAACTTTATCGAATACTGGATCATCAATTGTTGGATTATTATCTTTTTCAAAAAATAAATATGTTCCAACAGCATCTTCATAAGTGCCTTCAAAGAACTATAAATTGCCAAAAATTCATTATTTAGACTCTATAAAATGAAATATTATTTTTTATAAATTAATGTGACCTAGTTCTACATCAAAGTAAAAATTACCTTGCCATTTACTTGCATAACTGGATGATCAGAATCCAAACCAAGCATATCCAACTTTAAATTTTCATTGCTAAACACATCATTTGTAGCACAATTATCAAACTCCACGTAAACAAGGATCTCTTCTTCGTCTTCTTCTAACTCTGAATCTGAATTCAACATTTTTACCTTTTTATAAACAAAAATTTATTAAACAAGATGAAACTTTTCCTTTTGCATTGACACTGGCTCTTTTTGCATTGGCACTTTCGAGGTTATGTACATAAAACCATATATATATACAAGCAACGTATGTGTCTATATAATTATATATTCGACTATTCGAGTGAAGTGAACTGCGAAGCTCTCCCAGGGTAGTTAGTACCCCATAAGGCAGGTGGCGCATCAAGCTATAACTCGGTGTGTATACCTATGTACTTATTTAGGTCTATATCTTCGTTAGCTAAGTTTGCAATACGCGCCAATGTACGAAGCAGCCAATCAAGTCTTTCCAATCTGTATAGTCGTATCCAGGTTTTCAATCTCATCGAAGCTGTTAGTCTGTATGAAGAGCGGATAAAGCACGTGGAAGAGTTTATTTTGTCTATAAAAGCAGATGTAAATAAATACAAATATCTTAACAAATCTCTGCTAATTATTTACTTTCTTAAAGTGTACAAAATACAAAAAATCTATGTGAAACAAGAACATTTGATGGTAAAAAATGAAAATTTACTCATAACATAACCTATGATACAGAATTATTTTTTAAAGTATTTGTTCACGCTACTAAATTTGATATTGAATATTTTTTTTATAATTTTAGATAAACTATACAACATAATAATGGTGCGCCATAATAATCAGTTACCGGACAATCTTCCGCAACTTCAGAATCTCATTAAACGTGATCCAGAGTCATACAAAGAAGAAGTAAGGATTTTACTTGCATAAAATAATATTTATGGAGTTTTTTTGAACGAAAATTAAATTTTATCAATTTCTTTCAACAGTTTTTACAGCAATATCGTCACTATAAATCGACTTTAGAAGTTTTCGGTTTTACCCCAGACAAATTCAACAAAAGTCTAGATGAGTTGGTTATGTTTTTAGCGCAGGTAAGAATGATAGTTTAATTGCTTACAAAATGTAGATTATTACTTAAGGATGTTCACTAGCTCTTATAATTAAAAAGCTTGTCTTAAATTTTAATTAAGTACAAAGTGGTGTAAAAATGACGATAATGTCAAAAAATAAAATGTATATATACATTTTTGTTTGTTACATTTAAAAATCGCATTAAAACATATCGTTTTATTTATTTTGCAAATAATTCCTAGTATTATTCTACATTAAGCACAGTTTTCCTGAAAAATTCTAAGAAAATTTTTATATAATAAAATACTTTTTTTATGAGATAGTCTCTTTTTTTGTACTGCAATAAATGTTGGTTTATCGAATAAAGCATAAGTAAAGTATACTTATACAAATTTAAAGAAATCAGATTGTCTGGTAAACATCCTTAATTTGGCAATGTGAGTGTTGGTGAATATTTTTTTTTTTTTAGAATTTTGTTTTTTTACAATTATACTTTTTTATTTTAAAATAAGTTTAAAAAAGATTATTCACCAAAAAGAAGTTTATATTTTTAGTTTTTTTTTTTACAACTATCGAAAGCTTTTTCTCTTTCAGGTTTGATTTGAAAGTTTAGCTTTGAGAAGTTGGAATTCTCCTCATACATACTTATAGTTTAATTTAATTTTATTATTTTATTGAATATACATTTTTTTTAATAACAAATTTAAAAAAATAATAATTATGGAAAATTGTATAAAACAATTGGGTGAAATTGTCAAATGTAGGGATTCACTCATAGGACAATTATATTTATTACTTTCTGATGAACCTATGTTTCAAAGTATCTTTATTTATGGACATATGTCTTGTGGAAAATCTTTTATTGTTCAAAATATTCTTAAATATTTAAAGTATAATACTTCCATAATAAACTGTCTTGAACATACAAGTAATAGAAATTTGTTTGAAAAAATAGTAATAGATCTTTCTTCAATTGAGCTAAGCTCATTAAATGGATATAAATTGGAAAAAAAATGTGACAATTTAATAGAATTTATATCACAAATCAAGTTAATTGCTCAAGAACATTCAAAGCCTTTAGTCATTGTATTTGAAAGATGTGAGAGACTACGTGAAATGGATGCAAATATTCTACCGGCTTTTCTGCGGCTAGGCGAACTAACGCGATCAAATGTATGCACCATTTTTATTACTGATGTTATTTGGGAAAAATATCAACCCCAAATAGGGATGTATCAACCTATAAGAATTCATTTTCCCCAGTATACCAAAAATGAAATCTTAGAGATAATATTACATATGGAAAAACCATTGGATTGTACTGAAGAATTTTACACCTCATATTTAACTTTGCTGCTTTCCATATTCTTTAGATTTTGTCGGGATCTAAGCGAACTTCGATACATGGCTAAAAAAAATTTTGAGAAATATATTGAACCTGTGAAAAATAAAAGTGTTAGCGAAAATAATCGAAGTGCTCTATACCGAAATATTCTTAGCACTCTTAGAGACAGTTTAGAAGTCATTTACTTGCGGGTATCTGCAAAGGACTTTGAGGAACAGTCTAAACTTTCACATGACATTGAATCAACAACAAAGTTGGCATTGAGCTTTGAACTACCTTATTATGCAAAATACTTACTTATCGCTGCTTACTTAGCATCTTATAATCCAGCAAAAGAGGATAAGAGAATTTTCATGAAAGAAGCCGGTCCAAAAAGAAGAAAGACCAATAGAAGAATAACAAAAGCTATAACAATGAGAACTCATGAAGGGCCACGTAGTTTCCCATTGAGTAGAATGCTTGCTATTTTTTGTACAATTTCTGAAACCAGCATTGACTTAAATGCTACCTTATTAACACAAATACCATCAATGTGTCAATTGGGTTTAATTTCAGTGACAAATGAAAATAATATAGATGAGCCTAAATATAAGTGCTGTATTGACTTTCAATTTGCTATGGTAATCTCAAAGAATGTTGGTTTTAATTTAAGAAACTACTTGTGTGATTATTTATAATAAGTATTTATTGAGCGAATCCCTACAATAAAAAGTATTTTTGGAAATGTGATTATAAAAATTATTCTTAGCTTTTCTTTTGTATCAGTATATTCTTTTTTATGTATATAATTTTAATATTGAATAAACAGTTTGTAAAAAAAATACTTATTTTTATTTTTTACAACTATTGATTTTTTTTTCTTATATAAAATCTATATAATATTATGTAGTCCGAGTCTACTATTATCATTTGTAATAACTTGTATTTTATTCATTACTTTGTATATAGGTTGCGCATTGTTATCCAAATGATTTGCTGACTTTTCCACAAGAACTCATAGATATTCTCAAAGGAAAAAACACTGTTTTGGACAGTGAAATGCGCATGGTTAGTACTTTTCAATAAAACAGAGTTCTCAAAAAATATTTTCAAATGTTTCAATCAAATATTAAAAAATTATTAAATAATTAAAAACTCTTATTTATCCTACAAATATATTCAGTTTTGTATAATTTTATTTCAACAATTCATTAATAGTTTGGATAAAGCTATAGCTATAGCTTATTAAGCTTAATACATAAAGTCTAAAGATTTTAATAAAGTTTGAACAAAAATATTTAAAATAAAAAAAATTTTATACTTATAACTTTTATAATACTATCATCTTTTACAGACATTTTGTCGAGCATTGATTCTGCTCCGAAACAAGAATCTCCTTGAACCTACTGCCTTACTCAGTCTATTTTTCGAGCTACTTCGATGCCAGGACAAAGCACTTCGGCAATTTTTGCAAACGCACATAATAACTGATATAAAAAATGTCAACTCTAAGCATAAAAATGCCAAAATTAATACAGTTCTACAAAATTTCATGTTCAAAATGCTGAAGGATACCAATGCGAGAGCTGCGAAAATGTCTGTAGATATCATGATTGAACTGTACAACAAGAATGTATGGAATGATGCAAAAACGGTCAACGTTATCGCTACAGGCTGCTTTTCAAAATTCACGAAAGTCTTGGTAGCGAGTTTGAAATTTTTCTTAGGAACCGATCCTGACGAGGAAAATAGTAGTGACAGTGACAGTGATGATGAACCAACTATAAAGGAAGTTATGATGGCAAACAAAGTCAATAAGAAAAGTAAAAAGCGAGAAAAGCAATTAAAAAAGGCGAAGCAAATCTTTGTGGTATGATTACTAATGTTTGATAGAATTTTAATCTTCTTAAATTTTTTAATATAGATATGTTTTAAACTATATCGTAAATTCAAAAATATACCTTAAACTTTTTAATATATATTTGTTATTAAGAATCACAAATTTAAATTTATGATTGGAGTTTAAAAATGTCTAAAAAAACAAATTATTTTTGTTTTGATGTATAATGTTTTATAAGTTTAAAAGTATAATTTTACCACTTATTATTTAGTGATAAAACTACATTTTATTATTCAGAAATCAAAAAAGAAGAAGTCCAAGGCGCCACAGTTTAACTTTTCAGCTCTTCATTTGATCCATGATCCACAAGGTTTAGCTGAAAAGCTTTTTAAACAATTGCAAAAGAACAATGATAGATTTGAAGTAAAAGTTATGACATTAGATGTCATTTCCAGACTTATAGGTTTACACAATTTATTTTTGTTCAATTTTTATCCATATCTTCAACGTTTTCTTCAACCACACCAAAGAGGTTTGTAGTTCGTTTTTATTAGAGTCTTGAAAGAAAATATTGTTTTTCATACGAATCCTTTATTAATTTTGTTTTTTTTCTAGAGGTCACAAAACTGTTGCAATTTGTAGCTCAAGCTGCACATGAATTAGTTCCACCCGATATAATGCAACCAGTATTAAAAACTTTGGTTAATAATTTTGTAACTGAAAGGAACTCAGCAGATGTTATGGCTATTGGGTAAATTTAATTAATTTTTTTCTTTACAATTTTTAAATAAATTGTAATTATATCTTATTACAAGTTGTATTCATTAAGTATTAAGTATTATAATATAAAAACAAATAATTTATAGATTAAATGCAGTTAAAGAAATTTGCTCTCGATGCCCACTTTCAATGAATGAAGATCTTTTGCAAGATTTAGCTCAGTACAAAAATTACCGAGAAAGAAGTGTGATGATGGCGGCTAGATCTCTCATTGGCATGTTTAGGCAAACGATGCCCGATTTGTTGCATAAAAAAGATAGAGGTCGTCCTACAGAAGCATCAGTTGCTATAGAGCCTTTGAAATATGGAGAAGTTGCAGCAAAAGAATTCATACCAGGAGCAGAAGTTCTTCTTGAAGCTAATAACGATACTTTAGAAATAGACAGTGAAAATAGTGACGTAAGAAAACAATTTCATTTTTTATTTTTATTTTTAATATTTATTTATTTATTTATTTAACCAGAAAAATATGTTTACAAAGGTAAACCCTACAGAGGTAAATTTTTACCTGTGCATAGGTCCAGTATACAAAAGGTCTTACATACTAAAGGTCTTACATACTAATATTTATTATAAATAGTAAATAATAGTGTGTTATTTGTTACTATCGCAATATGAATAACTCAGAACATGAACGTGTAATAATTACTACTCGCTCAGTACGTTATACTTATAAACATTTTTCCATCACTTACAGCCCACTAAGTTTATTTTCTTTAAAAACATTAAAAACGTTTTAAATAAAATCAATCAATTATAAAGAATATCACAGTATTATAACTTTGTACTGATAGAGAGTCAAATTGCCTTTTAATTTAGTTTTTTAAGAAGTTGATTGATTCTCTATTGTTATTGATCAAATTTCAGTGTGACTTATTTGATTCAAATAATAAAAACAAACGCATTATTCTAAAATAATTTTTACTATTCCACTAATTCTAGGACGATGACGAGTGGATTGATGTGCAACACAGTAGCGACGAGGGTGGTGGAGAGGCTGACGGCGTAAGCGATAACGAAGAAAATGATGAAACTATTAGCGATGGAGATGTAGGTAGCGATGGTGAAGAGTCCGGTAGTGATGAAGAGGAGGATGGTGAAGAAGAAGAAGAAGAAGAAGAAGATGAGGAGCAAGAGGAGGAAGGTGGAGATAATAATAAAAAACAGTCTAAGGATAACAAAGTAAAGATTAAAAGTAAAAATGTTAAAATTCAAAAAGGAAAGACCGAAAATGATGATAGTATATCTACCAGTAGAAAAGTTACTGTAAACATTAAAAAATTACAGAAAAAGTCTAAAAGATCAAAACTTGAAAGAAAGAAGAGGAAATTGGAAGAAAAATTAAAGTTGCAAGAAAAACTAAAAGCTCAAAGAAAAGTTGAATACACAGCAGAGAAGAAAGCGAAGGCTTCGCAAGTGTCTGCTGAGCGTGTGTTAACAGATGAAGATTTTAGGAGAATTGATATGGCATTAGTAAAACAACAAGTTACACATGCAAAACGGGGTATAAAGAGGCCACTGGAGGAAGACAAAAGTAAAGGAGAATTGGTAAAATTGACTGACATTGAAAACATTTACAAGAAACGTAAACACGATAAACAAGCGCGTATAGAAAGTGTTCAGGTATGATTAAATATATTTAATTAAAATTGTATGTTTGTTTATCGATTGATATTTAATTTTGTTTAAAATAAAATTGACTTAATTACAGAAAGGACAAGAAGGCAGGGAAAAGTTTGGATATAAAGATGGTCGTCAAAATCCTCTATGCAGTAAAACGAATCGAGAGAGAAGCAAGAAGAAGAACTTCCAAATGATAAAACATAAAGTAAAGCGAAAGGTCAAGCGATCGTTCAAGGATAAACAAATATCGTTAAGGAATCATTTAGTGAAGCTAAAACGAATGAAGTAATAATTAGTATGTGGCTAAATTTTTATAGATACAATGATATTTATTGTATTGTAAGCGCGCTGATGCTATTGTTAAATGAGTATTTTTGTAATATTAAAAATACGTTATAAGAAAATTTTCGTTTAAATGAATTTATAGGGTCTTTTTTTAATAAAACTTCAAGATATTATAATATAAATATAATTTTGCTCTTATGGTTTTTCTTTCACATGCTCTATACGCAAATTTATTCTAAATAACTTTAAGTCTATACCGATTTTGAAAACGATTATAGTAGTCTTGAATGTGTAGTTATGTCAATACTTTAACAAATAAAAGAAGAAAAACATGAAACGTTGAAAGTTTGGCGTGAAATAAAATCAAGCTTGCCGGCAGATCTCCCGGCGTTAGCCGGTAGCGTAAACTGACACTGACAGCGCAAAGAAAAAAGCTAACAAGACCTCCAAACAGCCGTTTCCGACCGTCAAATTCCCGCTCTCCGTGCTCTCCCCCTATACCGCAGCTGAGCAGTCAGCAGTGTGTACGTTATATAGCTATAGTTACTTTTCTCCTCTCTCTCTCTTTCCCACGCGTGTTCGGGGGCGTTGCTTGACGCTTGGGCGGCTTGTCCCGCGACCCGCACACATATACCCACGCACACACATACATTCTCTTCCCCTTTCACGGCGAGACTAATATTCACTATTCGAGCGATCATTCAGTCGATCCGGTGGAGCTGGGGCACTCGCTTATACCGAAACTCACGCTCCCCAAGCTCTCCTTGTCTAATACAAGCGTATAACAGCGCACGTTCGACAACCTGAGCATCGGTTGGAAGCATGGAAGATAAGTTCGCTCGCGGTACTCGTTGCTTTGCGACGCTCGTGCTCTTACCCTTGATAGTGACGTGGGTGTTGCAATAATACATACAGTTTCGCGCACACGTGTTCATGGCGTTGCATATGTGTCTCGGTGGGCGATAAACTTATAGTGACAGAGAGCCGACGCGCCGCTTCGAAGATGCTCATCAACGAGGAGCCCCAGTGGACCAGTCTTGCCGACGAGGACTTTACGATGTTTCCAGAGCTCGGAGGCCTCGGTATGTACTTACTTGTGACACGACACATCAGCAGCAAACTCCGCTTCTTCCTTCCCTCTCTTTTCTTTTTTGCTATCTCTTATATTATGCGAGTATAGTTAGTCATCGAGAAAGATCTCGATGTGGGCCTTTTTTGGTTGACTGTACTTGTATAGTTTTGCTCGTAGAGAAACAGGAAGTACTTTTGTAGATATGTGGTGTAACGTTTTGGGATTCCTAGGAAATTATTTTATGTTTTGTCTTTTCTTTTCGAGCGGCAGGTCGATTTATATTAGAAATAATTGATGAAGCTGGAGTGGTTTGGCTGCTATAAAATCGATTGAGCCTTATCAAACAAATGAATATTCCTAAAGATCCTTCTATGGTCGGTACAGGTATAAACGTATAGTTCGATGTGATTTATCATCAAGGAAAACCTTGTTGAAGTTTCAATGTATTATTAGCTATTTTTTATTGAAAAAGTAATCAAAAGATTTTCTTCTAAAACGAATCAAAGATACTTGCACACGCGATAATATTTTACCCTTTACTTTTGTCGCTCAATACATGTCATCGATTATTTTTTTAATCTGCGTGCGGTTGTTTCTATATATCTTTCGCTCATATCACCCCTACTTACATCCTATCTCACTCCAATGTTATTTTACATTCTGTATACGTAACCTACTGCTCCTATAGATACATATACTCTACCTCATTGTATTTTCATGATGCATACAAGCTCATCTTGATTGTTATCTTTACATTCGCGTGCTGACATACACTTTAGCTGCATTGAATCGTTCGATTGACCTTTCTCTATAATATAAGTATACAAGCAATACGCATACAAGATATACAGCTCGAAAACAAAATGATTGATCATTTTTTTTAAAAGTGTGACAATACGTTATTTTTACCTCTTCGCGATAGAAGCTGCAATGATAAGACTAATCGCATTCGAGTGTACTCAATTTGCTAGGCAAAACACATTCATAGGTCATTTAAATTCGTCGACTATTACGATTTACCTACTTTTCTAAGTGTCGTAAATTGTCCACCATTATTTATTCATTTGTCGAAGTCTTTGAATTGCAAAAAAGGTTTAATAATAAATCAGAGTTCACTTCTTAGCAATAATAACCATTCCCATTGATGGATTTTGAGATTTTCATCAGATAAACTAATATCGATACTAAACATAAGGTGTGAAATAGGCCGGCGATGAATCGAAATATGTTAGAGCGGCAATCCAGCTTTTGCCTTCGCGAGCAGAACATGCATCAGAAACGTGGTTGCCGTGCACCCACTCGTTTTATTTACTTACTTTGTTTTGCTCCGAAATTCTCGATTCTTTTTCTATGCAGTGTCGGTCTGCTGAAGATAAAGCGAGCTCGATGTCTCCTTTCCTGGTTACGGTTTCATTGGGCTGCCGCGCTTCAACGCTCGAATTTAATTAGGAGGAACATTTGAATTTTCTCCTAGGCTTTTAACAGGTGTCATATACACTTGTACATACCTAATGTCTCACATTTCTAGAGATATAACTAATGCGTTTTTGAATTTTGCAGACTTGATGTAAAAGCTTAGCATGTGTATTTTTGGGTTTGCGAATATAATTTTGAAGCATGTATTTTTGGAAGTAAACAATTTTTAGTGTTTTCTGCTTCTCTATTTGCTTTTTGAGAGTCAATAATATTTGGAGTTCGTCTACCTTTCACTTTATAACTTCCAGACAAAGTCTGTCTTTTTTTAAACGAAGTATATTTGGATGTTGCTCCAAAATATGATGCTTCAGTTCAAAGATGCAGTCGACTTGTACACTTTGGCAAGTTTTCAAATGGAATCTGCGCATCATCACAAACCATTTCTAAATCCAGCTAATCAATTTTCGATGCCTTTGTTCGTAAAAAAGGCTCAGTCATCAAATTTTCCGAATTGCTAAGCGCGCATTTCTTAAACTAAAATCAAAACAAAAATAGCAGAAGTTTTGAAACAAAGTTTTTCTTTATAGTTACTAGTTATAATAATGAAGACAGGTTGAAAAGTTAGCATTAAACGGAAACAGCGCAATTACAGTATAGTAAAGGTTAAAGAAAATCGAGAGTCCTTCAACGACTAGTAGTCGCACGCAATAGCTATACAATATGAGCGCGCCTCTTGAATATCAAGTACACCCTTAAAATTGTATTGGATAATTTACTATACTCAAGCTTACCACATATTATTTTTTTTTTTTACATTGTAATATTTCAACTGCTGTATACAAAGTCGACTATAGGTCTGCGAATTCGCGTTAATTGAGCCCGTATGCAAAAAACCAAAGTTTTTTATCTGAAAAAAAAAAATAGGAAGAAGAAACTCGAAACGCATAAAAGTGAAAACCACTTTCGTTCAAGGCTACACAGAACAAGTTATATAAATTTCCCATCAAAATAACCAATAATAAAATCTACTGGACCGGTTTTATAGGGCAGGTATATACCACGTGCAGTTGAAAGAAATTGCGCACCGGTTAAAGATTTCGATCATGGAGGCTGCAAAGATACGTACGCGCTAAAACAAAAATCGAAGGAGAAAGAGAGAGAGAAAAATGTACAGCCTGTACAACTCCGGATGGGGCCGCATCGCACAAGCCTATACCTATATAACGTCAAACATTCCCCAAACGTATTTTCCGACCGGTTCTCTCTCTTTCTCGCTCCCACTTTCGAGCGACATGCATATAGAGGGATGTATTTTTTCTCTTTGTCCGACTATGACGCGCAGTCTCAGGAGCTCACGTCGCGTCCCTTTTTTTTCACGCCGAGACACCGGCTCTCGTAAATCGACGATTTTCTTTATTTTACCTTGAGCCAACTCTTGGGCGTTTCGAGTCATTCTCACGGCACTTGCTGCACTCTCAGGATCGTCGATTTAGAATGCGTTTTGAAAAGATGCGGAATTCTTTGCGGAGCTTTTTTCTTTTAAATAAACGTGCAGTAAAAAATCGTATTGATCATTTATAGACATTTTTAGAAAAACTGATTATTACAAAAATGAAGAATTTCGGAGCGATAACAAATAATATAGTATATAATAATTAGTTTTTCTATTTCTGTCTTCTGCGATCAATATTCATGCGTGTTGTTGTAGGTATACTTATGGTATAACAATGCACGCTTACATGATATATTGAGAAATACGAAAAACGAAAACTTCCTGATACCTATATTTTTTGAATTGCTTAATAATTTATTATTCATAGACCTTCATAATGGGGTCAATAATGCGATAAGACGTACCATCTGTACACGAATTCAGTGCGTTGCTTGTAAAAATTCAGACGGAGCACCAAATGCGCGTACATAAGTTATTTATTCTTGGAAATGTAATTACTCTTACGAAATGTAGTAACAGCTTTCCGTTCAATGTACAACGGTTTCTTGCTTTATCTTTTTATTGTGCACTTACCCATGTATGACAAAATTTAGAACTATACATTAGAATAACTGAGTTAAATATTCGATACTTTGTATCTGAAGAACATTCGCGAATGTTATCGGAAATGAGCAAAGGGAGGATGTAAATAACGCCGGTAGGTACCGGGTAATCGACTTTATTATCTCTACTTTGCAAACCATATAGAAACGTTATCAGTCTTCATTATATGTATACCTCCTTTTCCTCTTTTTTAGAATTCTTATGTAATGTATATGTGATGTGTGTAAAAAATTTTTGGTAAAACGTAAACAATATATTATTACATTATAAAATTTTTGTTATATTTACTTATTTTTTATATAATTGTAATCGAATATACACCTGATATCAGTTCTTTATTATAAACCGAGCTATTATTATTGCAGTGTACCAAAAATTTTGCAATTAATACCGAGATATTGAAGTTGGAAGATTTGATCAACTTAAAATAAGAACTCTTATATTACTTCAAAACACGAGCGTTTTTCTTCAAAATGTACGATAATTCGATTTAAAAAAAACGTACAGAAACAATTTAAAAAATGAATTGATACTTAGAAGATGAGCTATTGCTACATGGATTAGATAAATGGCAAATATTTTTGTGAAATCTTCGAAATTTCAGGAGTGTTTGGAGCTTAACACTATTTTCCATATTTAAAGTGCAATATCTTAATTTCTAATGAATGAAATTGAAAAATACGACTGAATATTAGGTGCACGTTTGGTCACAATTGTAAGCTTATAGCGTTCAAAATATCCAGTTTAAAAAAAATCTCAAATTCTCACTCACTTTTTTTAAAAAAAGTTAAATGAGAATTGAAATATTTTTTCCAGGATGTTTACGTGAAAAGCTACAGCGTTGAATGTTGAGAAGGAAAAAATGAACATTTTCCTGAAGTGAATGGAATAAGTAACTTACTATAGAACTTATATAAATCATTTAAAGCTATTATTTGAAGTTATATAAAGCACACAGTACTATAGATTTTAAACAAGTGGTACATTTCTAAAAATCCAGTATCTTGTATAAAAAATCTATAGTTAATTTCTGGAAACAGTATTGTAAGGGACATTTCTGGAGACACATTGTAAGAAAACGGAAGATAAGATTGAATTTTAACAATCGGTCGATTATGATGGAATTGAAAAACGGAAGAAACCTTGATTACCGTCCAAATACAGTCATTAACTGGATAAAGGGTAACAATTCTGTTTACGTTCCGATATCAGAGCTTACGTGCTCGCCATCGTTCGTATATAATGAAAAGTTCGCGTATTGTGTAATGGGAACAAATGCCAGTTATTAGGTATGCACATGCGCTTGCACTTTTCGCATTGACACTCTATGCTTTTCAAACCTCAAGGTTGTCCTACCGTTCATTCTTTAAAAGAAAAATTAACAAATCTTAAAATATAAAGCACGTAAACTTTCGCATCACACACTTAATTACCAATTTTTTTTTTATTTTCTCTATTATAATAAAGATTAAATCGAAAAATCCCAGTAATACAAATTCCAAGCTGAATATTGAGAACGAAATGAGCTTCCGATACCTCAAATCTAATCTTTCCAGCATACTTAAATTCGCGGAAAATTGAAAAAACGCACTCAAACTCTGTATCCATCAACCAAACATAAGATAAGAGGTCATATTCTACAAAGGCATCAGTCGAGGCCGATCCTCGTTAAACTTCCCACTCTAGCCTCTACCGTAAATCGCGTACTACCTATAGGTATATGCCATTGAAAGCCAGTGGTGCACCGTTGGAGCTAAAGCTACAGTCTATAGGAATCGCGGCGACTGGTCTCGCACGCGCAGTTAGCAACGCTCGAGGGATTTACGCGCGACGCATGTCACTGCAAGCAGCGCTCTACACATCCTTCTTTACTATACCACTTGTACACCTCTTCCTCTTTCCTTTCCTCTATTATATATAGGTATATACGCCTTGTACACACGTTGCACACGCCTGTGTGCTTATACACTCTTTTTCCTCTTTCGTCGACGCGCGACTACTTAGAGCACCTTTTTGTCGCGCTCTGTATGTGTATATACCTTCGCTATGTTGATCTTTCTCGTTTCTTCGCGCGCTGATGACTTCTAGGCAGCTGTTGTACCGATGTGTACAGTCACAAGGCAGCTCGTACGTAACGTGGGGTCGCGTTCATAATCATTTTAAACGTTAACGGCTTATGACGTTGCGTCAAATGCTTGGCCCTAATACTTTTGAACCTGAACTCAAAGTATTTGCGCCGGATTTTTGCTCTAATGGCTAATTAATGTCATGTATACTTGATGCTGAAAATGGAACTTTGATATTCTCGATTTTGTACAATACGAATATATATGTAACGTGGACTCGAGCTTATACAATAGGATTTGCATGATTTCCTATTACGATAAAAAGCGATGTTCCTGCGCAAATTTTTTATAGCGTTCTCTAAGTTTACGTTCTACACCATCGCGCACAATTTAATTATAACACATGCGCCTATAAAAGCACAATCTATTCATATCCATGCCCTAAAGCCCGTAATGTATATAAAATACCTTTATGCAACGACTTTCCAGATAACGATATAACAAACAACTCGTGACTTTCAAATTCATAAATTGTCGACCGCAACTGCGCCACCGGTAAAACTAAATTGTGCGCACTACATAATAAAACACGAATGCATAAAAAGAAATGTAACGATGAGGCAATAAGTAAAATCTCATCGAATTTCTATAGCTTCCAAGCATCGCAACCTTTCGGCTAGAGGAGCCGCTGCAGCAGAGCAGTCTCAATTATTTTCCCTCTTTTCGATATCGCTCCCGCAACTTCCGATTGCGACAATCGCGGTGCAATTATGTAGTAGCAACGTCGTTCGAGTTTTCCTCCTTTTGCCCCGATCGAAGTCTATACGTCGCAAAGCATTGCGGAAAAGCCCGAGTCAAGCTATACAGATGATGCATCCTGTTGTGTGCAGCACATATAAGCGAGGCACGAAAATTCGATCGAACCTCGTCCCTCGCTCTCCCTTTTGCCTATTTGTTGGGGAGGAGACGAAGAGTCCGGAAAACGAATCGATAAATGCCGGTCTCTCTGGACCGTTGGGATCTCGCTATCTCTATATATATATATATATATTGTCACTTTCTCTCTCGACTGCAGGCCGTGCATTCTGTTTTTCCTCCAAGTCGCTCGGCGGATGCGCTCGTGGATATGCGCCCCGTTGAGATGAGATAAAACATCAACTGCAACGGGATTTGTGCTGTGAAAAATTTTAAGTCGCTGCTCTTTCTTTTTGCTCGAGAAAATGATTTTTTCATGTAAGTTTTGCCGTTAGATTTATTTTATTTTAGTAAGCGATTTGTGAGTCACAAAATATTTTAGTGTTCACTGTAATGGTTCATTCGTGATTACTTGTATAAATTTTATTTTCGTGTTATCTTACAAATTAGCAGTCGGATACTTAATGCAAGCTGTTTTTGCAAAATATCGTTTCTTTATTTTGTATTATACCCATTTATAAAAGCAAACTCTATCAAATGAAGAATAAAAAAAAATGTTGGTTAAATTTATATTATGTAATAATAAAAGAAAAACACTTATTCCTACGAATTCAGTAATTAAGCTTTAGCTTAACACATTGAAAAATCTCTAAAACAATAATGATATCAATCGTAAAAGTATTAGGTTTATGAGTATACACATCTATCGAACACCCCAACCATATTTCGTTTAAAATTTATCTACCATTTTTAGTATACGAGGGGAGTGAAAGTGAGCAACGCGGGCCGTGCGTCTGTGTAGGAGAGCATTATCGCGCTTAGAAAACGCCCGGCTTTAATGGGCAACGGAGCTGAGGGCATCGATAATACATCCTTTCCGGGAAACACTCGTTACTACTATACGCATCATGCGGGCTATTCAAAACCGTCGCGCCGCGTTTGATCCCGACGTGTCAACCCGGATTTATAACTGTTTCGAGAGCCACGTTATTATGCTCGAATATTATTGCGAACGAACTATTATAATAACCTTTTCACCTACTCTTTTAAGATTTGAAAAACCAAGCTTGGTTATATATGAGGGAGACATTAAACTGTGTTACAGAAAATAACGTGATTAAACCAGTGAAATTGAAAATTCAATGCTTAAAGTAAATATTGGAATTGTATAGAGGATAGAATACGAAGCAATAAATCATACTTGAAGGTTTATTTAAATTTTTTCTTTAACCGCAATTTAACACTAAAATAATTCTTTCAGAAGAATAATAGTTTTCTCACAGCACGGCTGAGATCATTAAAACGTTGCAAATGATTTACGACAGTCTGTAAAGGCATGGAAAAAGAAAACATTCAATATTTTCATATTGATTAATAATTACTACAAGCAAACTGACGCCGCGAGAAATTGGGTTATGATTCTTGAACTTTAAGTGGCGATTTATTACGGGAATCGCGCGAATGTCAGATTTTATAGCTGTTGTGCAAGCGATAATAATTTCTAATGGAGTGCCAAGTATAGCGAATGCTTAAGCTGCATTTATACCTGGACTTTAATTAAGTCGCCCGGATTCACACGACAGTATAATATAAAAGCAAACCGTCCATGAATATTTGATTGCAATCGTACCGAACTAATTGACATCCCACCTGCTTCTCATTCTATTGTTTATACGAGCAGTTAAATTACAATTCAACTTGTTCCAAAAGTGTTTTTACTCTAAACAATCTGTTCAAGATTCGTTGAAAAAAGAAAAGATTATGTACCTTATAACCATTGGCATTGCGTGCGCGTTAAGCGGTTTTCTTATCAACCGCTGCGCGCGACTGCCCTTGGGATTTAGTATAGAAGGCGTGCGTATCGAAAAAAAAAACAGCGAATGTATCGTCGTGCAGTCTGTCCGATAAGACCGTCTGTTCTGTATCTAAAACACTAAGCACACATTACTTCGTTGCGCTCACGGTTTTTTTCTGTTTGCCTTCGAAAAAACAGCGGTTTTCCCTCTTTGAAAATTGGCCTATAGGGAAAAATTACACAATGTTAGCGCAGTCTGGGTAATAACGCTTCCTTTTACATCTTTCTGTCATAGTCTCCGTATCTTCGTGCTCAAGTGCTATTGCATAAGATTTACCGCCTAAAAATACAATTGATAAACTTTATACTTTCAACGTTGACGTGTATGATCTTTCCATGTAACAAACGTTTCTTTTTCAGTGTCGGCTGATAATTTCACAAGAAAATCAGTCTTTGAAATACTAAGTACTAATAAACCTAACTTTTAACTCATATTATCTATAATTATGTATAACAATTACAATGTTTTTTTACTGACATCAATTAGCGTCATCTAATAATATAAATATGTATTTTTCGCACTTACGTATTTCAAATAATAATGTAGGTACAATTTTTTTACAGCATATGGCTGAATGAAGCAATATATACAGCTTGTATAAGATTTGAATATGAAAGTTATCAAGCATGTATACAATTTTTTGATCATCAGAAGATGGAATTTTATTTAAACAGCCTCATTTTCTTCATCCAATTCACTTCTGTAATGAGTAAACATCTGAAACAGTTACTCGTAGTACATGTGTACATTGTTAAAATCGCGCTAATCCTTAGATATTTATCAATAACTTCATTCTTACAAACTATAGTAGTGAGCGAATAATGTATAACGTCTCCAAAAGGCATCCAGTGCGCATTTATACAAATCACCAGGCGAACATTCGAGCTTACCTACGCAAAAAATAATAAAACGAAAAAAAAAAAAAGAATTCGCTGACGATGTCGACACACACACACACACACACAGATACAGGAGTTTCGTACACGCGAAAATCTACCGCGCATACAAACTCCTTGAAGTTTCGAAGGAGATCGAAGGTCGACATTTATGTAAATCCTCCGAACGTTAGCACATCGCACCTAATACACAAGTTGTCGTCTCGTTTCAAAGTCTCAGCGTCCTCGCAAATACTTTACTCACACACACACATATATATATATAATAGTCTCGCGGTGTCACGTATAAAAAGCCATAGCATGCGGACAGAAGAGCGTTTCGAAAAAGATCCCATCATCGGCACCTCTCTCTTTCGCGGGTGACTCGCCGGCCGGCTTCCGCAAAGTTCATTGACATGGAATCGTTCACCTCGCGAACCAGAGCCGTTCCTTTGCGCCATCGCTCCTACGTATATATATATATATATATGTATATATGTGCGAGCGCGCGTGCGTGTGTGTGTGTACATGTCCTATACAGATTCGGTGTAGGTAGGTGTATATATAGTGACGACGATGAGAAGTAGGAAGGAGAGTGGGAGAGCTGGATTCGAAAGAGTTGGGCCGCTCTCTTTCGCGCCTATACAGCTCTCGGCGGGATTACCACTATACGGCCACCACCTGTATACACCAGTGCTGAGCGATGCTGGACTTTGTGCGTGATAGTCTGGGCAGGTTTTTTCGCCATCCCTGTATATATATATTCTTCGCTTGCCAGTGGATTTCCTGCAGAGTCGCTCTCGCGTTGCTGTACCGCAGTCGGGGAGAGCAGTACTTCTCTTTTTTTTCTTCCTTCGCGTCTGCGTAGGCTATACATGTATGATATATATAGGATAGAGATGGAGAGAAAATTTTGATTCAAATTAATGGCACGTTAACCTTGAACCTTAATCGTATACATTTCTGAATAGCTATATATATATATGCCTGATGAAATAGCTTCGTTTGCAATTTTGGATAAGAGCTAAGTTAAACTTTCGATTTTATTCGTACGATAGACATTTGCGATTGTTGCAATTGTTTAATTAGTGAGCTGCTGTTTATATATAAAACAGCCAGTAGCATTGTTAAATTTAAAATCTTGCAACTTTGCATACACGTATGGCGTGGTACAACAAAAAAGTAATAATTTATAAGAGGACACTTTTTTCATTTTTATTTTTTATGCAATGCTATTATAACGTATTAGATAACGAAGATGCGATGTTGAGAGAAAGAATTTTCTGCTAAAACTTTTGGAAGATTTAACAGAGCCCGGTTACGTGAGAAACAAACCGGTTGCTTTATTATGTGCGTAATCCGAGGTGTAGCACGTGTTTCGAGTAACATGCATGGTCAAGCAATACGTGAGGGCAATCATAAATATATACTTTAATCATTTTTAGTCTGAAATATTTTAAAAAGACGATTATCGCGTGGGGGTTTAATTATTTGTTTAATATTCCAGTTAAATATGAAATGTTTTATCAACCTATTACATTACAAGTATGGTACATCACACTTATACTTTTGTAAATTATGCATAAATTAATCAGTTTGAAATTTTTTAGTGATTGTAAAAGTGTTTCAATGTTATAGAAAAAAGGGAAATCATTGTCAAAAAAATTTATATTACTTATGTGTTACCATATTATTTGCTTTCAAAAATGTAATGATTTGCATTGATTTTATCTTACATTCTTCTCCTATACCTGTATTTTGAATACCAAATCAAAATCGTGATTTTTCACTCTTAAAATCATAGAATATAATTTTAGTCATAAAATAATCTTTGTTTTCTTCTTTTATTTAAGAGTCTTGAAATTTTATGAGGCAGTCAACTATTATTTACAGTTCTTTTTCACTATGTAAAACAAATGTTATTATGTAGTAAATATGATCATCAATTATTTATTAAACCATTGCTTAATTTTTCTTGATACGGTTATTCATTCATAGGTATATAATTATTGTTAATTTTAGCGTCTAAATTTTTATTTAATAAGGCTTAATAACGTTGATAACGATGTCTTGTTAATATGAATATCCTTGATATTAAGTATGCAGATGTCTTATAGATGGCTGTGAAGTACAATTGACACAGATAAAATGATAATTTATGTATGTTTTCTATACTTGCTTGTATACTCTTATAGGAAGCGAAGCTTATCTATTCGCATTAAAACTACCTATATCCTAATACATCTATGATAATAAATTTCAATGTGTCAATAATACGTAACAATAACGGTAACATAAAATTAAAAAATTAATATTTCATAGATACTATTTAGTTGATATATTAACAATGAAAACAAATCACAATTCATGTACTTATAGAGCTCACTAATGATCTCTTTCTTTTTCACATTTTCAACGCGACTGAATTATATCCTGATGGCATTTCCCGTTCCCGCGGGTTTTTCCAGGCGTGTACTTATATTGGTGACCGTTGAAAACCGTCAGTCCAAAGCGGTAGATAGCATCAAGCCTCTTCCACAAAGTAAACATAAGCCTAAGAACTGTGAGCACAGCATAACGCTTGGTTCGATAAGTTCGATACATATATACTTACACCCATCGTACAACCACAATATTTTGATCTCAGTATACTTATATTCTCGCTCATCATTCCATCCAAAATTCTTAGATATGTACATCATGAACAATCCCTGCAGTACGAAGAAAAGCATATAATATCCACGCTTCAAAGCAAGCACCAAGTATTTGTCTCGCTAACGTATCGATTTTCATTTTTTTGTCAACAGGGGACGAATCCGCCCTGCCGGCAGACGACTTCCTCGAGGCACTGAGCTCCGGTTTGGAGATACCCATGCTACTGAATGGCGAGGGATCGCCGAGCTACGATGAGAGTCCCGACGAAATCATGAAGAACGCCCTGGAGGCTCAGACGATGCAGACCCTCGAGGACATCGACTTCAACTTCATGCAGACGAACGACAAGACCGACGATTTCTCCGACTTTTTCTCTATCGGTCAGTGTTGCTTTTCATTCCTGTTGTTGTGTTGGTGAGGAAACTCGAGAGGTTTTTGTAATTGAGGAAATTGTGTTATGTTCGATAGATGAGAAGTCAAAGCTCATTCAGAATGTTAAGGTAGAACCGAAGAGTCCTTTCTCGCAGCTGCCACCTTCGCCCAGTCCCAGTCAATCCGAGTCATCGAGTGGTTCAGAATGGCAAAGTGAGACTTCCAGTGTAACTCAGAATGACTCTAAGGTTTGTGTTTATTTATACTATTTCTTAATTTTGTCAATATTTTGATGGGCAATATTAATATTAATTATTGAGGAACAAATATGCAGAGTTACTAGTTATGAGTTTCTGTATACTTTTTTGAGCACTTTCCTTTATACTTTACAAGCTCTTAAAGAAAAAATTATTTCAACAAACAAAGCATGTAATATTAAATTTATTACCATATTTTTTTTTATTTCAGTATGCAATCGAGACACCTCCAATTTCACCACCACAAAATGAATCACCACCGATATCACCTCAACCAGCCCAAAATAATGGCTCCTCTTTGCAACAAATAAAACTACTGCCGCTCAGTTCACTTAACTTGAAAGATGGATCCAAACAATTTGTATTATCCAACAATAATCCAGCCAAACGTATTTGTATTCAACCAAAACTTGAAAAATCATCGACTAAAGGTCAGTTCATAAATTATTTTGGATATTGCTCAGCTGTAAAATTTCTTATTACAATATGTTTTCATGAAATTTATTACAGTGTTATAATAAAACTATTTTCTGATTTTCAGAGACACCTCGAAAAACAATTGTTCTAAGTGCTCAAGATTTTGCTGCACTTACCCAGAGAGTAAAGCAAAACAGTATAACTCAACCTTTGAAAGTTCAAGCTTTGCCAATGAATAGGAATGTAAAAATACAAAATCAACTTAATCTGATGCCTGTTCAACAGACCAAAACAAGTACAAATTCGTCTTTTTCACAAAACAATCAAGTCAAAATAATCAATACGATTCCCAATGTGCAAATTCATTCAAAGACTCCACCTGTGCCTGGTAATCCTATCGTAAAAAACGACACTAAACTACCTCAGATCGTCGTTAAAAAAGAAAATTCAACTTGCTCATCTATAGTGATAAAAAATGATGTACCTGTGTGTACACCTATCGTGATTAAAAAAGAAAATACTACACCAATAGTTATAAAAAATGAGTTTCCAGAATTCATTGATCTTCATGACCGACAGGATAGCGAAATTAAAGCTTTGAAAAGGCAACAAAGAATGATTAAGAATAGAGAATCTGCATGTCTTTCGCGTAAGAAAAAGAAGGAATATGTCACGTCATTAGAAAGCCAGATCTCAGATTTGCAGGATCAAAACAGACAATTACAAGTAGTATGTATAATTGATTTTAGATTGCTTTCATTATCTCGTGCTCTGAATTTTTTACTGTAAATAATAAAAATTGTTATGTTATTATAGGAAAATGCTGAATTAAAGCAACGGTTGTCTGAAATAGAGGAAGCTAGGGGGAAAAAGTTAGGAAGTCAAAACTACGGAGTCAATAAGAAAAATACTGCAATATTATTAGCTATGGTTTTTATGGTATCCCTTAATGTAGGTGGTTTAGGGTAAGTTTGAAAATTTATATTAATTAGGTTTAGAAAACTTTCTTTAGCTTATTAGTTACACGACTGAAAATAGTTTTATCGACCAATTTATTGAAAATTATTAATAAAAATGTTGTGATTAAATTATTTTTAAGATTAAGAAAGAAAAAACTATTTAATGAAAAAATAAAAGTAGAATGGACAGGTTTACTATTTATTTAAATGTACTACATATCTGTATTTATCTCAAACAAATCAAAAACTTTTAAGGTTTTTTCTTCATATTAGTTTTTTTAATAAATACTTAAATTATTTATATTTTGCTTATTATTACATTTTGTTTTCTTACATGATCACGACAGAATCAGTATTTAATAAAAAGTAATGAATATTTTGAATCTTATTTATTTTAGAGGTGTGTTTAATCACAATCGAGAACCGTTAGGAGATATACAACCACACGTACCGTCCTTATCGCTAACAAATGTAAGGCATAGTAGAACGTTACTGTGGTCCAGTTCAGAGGAGCAAGAAGAAAAGGTATCTAAAGAAAGTTTTAATGACACACTACCGAGGCACCATCCTATGTGCCCAATGTACATAAATCGAACGGAGTCCATTCGCCTGGATTCTGAGCTTAGGCGATGGATTGGTGGTGAGCCAGATCGCGACAATTGGACTAAGCCTTCAAAGACCGATCTTGAAGTCAAATCACTTAATGAGTTACTGCATCTGAGGACCAACCCTACAAAAGCTGAGTCAGCAGTGCATAAATTAAAACTACCATCAAGAAAAACTACAAGGCGAACGAAGAAAAGGACCGATAAAGAGAGTGACAGTCCCTCAGCAACCAACTTTAACGCTGTTCAAGTATTTTCTCCGTTACTGAGGGAACACGCTAAACTTTTCGACGCATTGGGCAGAAGGGATGATACCTTTTATGTTGTCTGGTTTACTGGCGACCATCTACTACTTCCGGCATCAAGAAAAAACAGCACAACTAGGCCTAGGATGTCTTTAGTCCTTCCTGCTGTTCCCGTTAATGGTAGGTTTCCCAATTACATTTTTTAATTTCTACCACAAATTGTATGGATTGTAAAATATAATAGTCTCTAATTATATTTCATCAATTATTAGATAATTAAAAATAAACATTACTAATGCTGGTATCCGTTTTCAGGTTCTTACTATTCTACTCCGCCAAATCATGTGACAATGATGCAAATTGATTGTGAGGTAACTAATACACAACTACTTCATCTTAAAGAAGCTATAATACCAAAGCATCTCAGAAATCAACGTCAATCGGGAAGTAATTCGCCAAAAGATCGAAGTACTGGAGTATCAGAAAGGCCATCAAATGTTACAAAAAATTACAAACCTTACTTTTTAAAAGGGAACGTCACAAATTCTTTAGATGCTGTAAATATTAAAAGATCCTTTACAGACGAAAGTAAGGATGCTTATAATGTTAACAAAGCTTATCCTACAAACGAAAAGTTTAGTAATGATTATCAACTTGATGACGTTAATTCTTATGAAGAGAAAGATCAGAAAAAAATAAAAGAATTTGCAAATGCAACGGAAGAGTTGAAAAAAATGAATTATCCACAAGATAGGCGGATGTATCGAAGGAAACTGAAACGGTCTACTCTACAGTAGAATTTTAATAATGTAGCCATATTTATGAGAAATAGAGGGCTGTGTAAAAAAGTATAACGCTCATTGAAAGCAAAGTAGTTGCCAAATGATGGAGCGTATTATACATGTGCTAAAAAGCTCGGCATAAACAATTATCGACACTAAGGAAACAAAAAGTCTGCATTTTTGTAAATTATTATAAAGTGAAAATAGATGATATTTGTCTTTTTCACGCTCAGTTTGTAAGTCAACTTTATAAGAACTGTAAATCGAGTTTGATACGCAAAATATAGTATGTAATGCTACATATTAAAGGAAAAAAAAAAAGAAATATGTAGTAAAAACTTTTACAAAAGGTATATCTTTTGTAAAGTGAGTTTAGAAATTAGCAAAAAAATAATATTTGAATTGCACTATTAATCAAGCGGTTCTTGATTAAATGTTTATTATACTACAAAAAATGACTGTTAAGTGTGCAATTAATTAATGTTAATAGATTTTTTTATTAACTCTGTTTTGTTGACAAAAAATAAGTTTTATTCAATTTCGTTTCAAAATAGGAAGAAAAATTCTTTTGAAACTACTGAATTAAGATTATTTTTAAAAATATAGTACTTAGTACACAATATTTTTAAATGTAAGGTACTCTACAAGATTCAATAATTTTCAATTATACATATATTATGTGTAAATTCGAAAAAATATACTATAGATGCAATAGATAATAATGTATTATTATTTACGTGATTTTACAATTAATGAATTTTTGCACAAGCGTGGATTTAAATGAAAATAGTTTACATTTATTATAGTATCTCTTAATTTTTTTAAGTGATGTAATTTGTATATAGAAAAGTTTAATAAATTACTTGCAAAAAAATTGCAATGCAATTTTTTTATAACTCACATAACCCCTTTCTCACTTTTATTTTACATTCTATTAGCACATGATACCGTCAGAATGCTTGTTTTGTTATTACCATCATTACTATTATGGACTTAAAATTGCTTGTATAGTAAAGTATTCTTAATAACAGAATTATAAAGATATAAATATACAAATTAATAAAAAAAATTTCGTCACTTTAAATCTGGAGTTGAATTTCCAAGGTAACTACGCAAATCCGTTATAGTAGATTGAACAAGTTTTGCTTTAATAGATGGTTTTCCAAGTCTTTGGTGCGCAGCATATCGATGGCAGCCACCAAATGAATAATAATAATCGCCTCCTGAATTGATGGTTCGAGAGTTTTGAAAATCTTATATTGTAAAAAATTGAGGTTACATAAAGCATACTGAAAAATACTTTATTTCATACCATTTCGTCCTTTAATCCAAAGAACATCGATCGGTGGTACCAATGTTTCCGTTTCGGGATCTTGCAGAGTTTCCATCAGACTCTTAACTTTTTCATCATCAACGGAAGGAGGAAACGGTCTAATTATAACACTCATAGGAACTTCGTGAACTTCTGCAGTTGGACTTGAATGTATACTTGTAAAAGTTCCTTCCATTTTATTACCTACAAATAATAATAAAATAATATTTTTACTTAAATTGTTGAAAATCTTATTTGTAATTTAATTAGAATATTTATTCAAATTCTATGACAATTCATGAACAATTTCATTTTTAATATAATTTTACTTACAAGCGCTAGTAAAAAATAAAAAGTTGCCTCTAAAAACGGTTAATTTAGCAAGGTTGAACATAAAAACGTTACTGAACACTTGAATCGATCTCCACTCTTAGTCATTCACGACTCGCGGCTATATGAGCGCTGAATCTGAATCCCCACTTTATACGAAATTCTACAAGAGCATGTGACAAGAAAAGTGGGGATAATTCCGATCTCACATATTTACAATCTAATCAAAAATCGAACGCTGCGTGATTTTTAGCGGATGATTATTTTAAAGCTATTGTTTTCAAAACATGTTTCAGTTTACCTTCATTAAGTCTTTTCATTTGCTTCCTTATATTTACAAGATCTTATTTTTATGCAACTGATATGAAGTCTACATTAACCTGTATTAACTGGTTGTTTTTTTAAAAATTCAGATACATCTTGTGCTAGCTTTTTATATGCTTTTGCATGTACAGAATTTGGAGCACTAAGTACAACAGGTTTTCCATTATCACAACATTCCATGATATCATCATCAAGAGGAATTTGACATAAAATTTTTATACCTGAAAATAATAAAAGAAAATGAATAAATGTCAATAAAGCAATATAATAAAGAGGACTGAATTAATTTGGAATAAATTAAAAATGTAAATATTAAATTTTACCAAATTCCTTAGCTAATGTATCTATTCTGGCTTTGGAAAGCGGTACTTCATTCTTACAGCTTGGACATATGACAGTGGTCATATTGGAAACAATACCAGCAAGTGGAACATTGACTTTACTAAACATGGATGCTCCTCTTCTTGTAACATCTACAGCTGCTTTTTGTGGTGTTGTCACCAATAATGCTCCAGCTACTGGAACATTCTGTACAAGTGAGAGATGTGTGTCTCCAGTTCCTGGAGGTGTATCTACAATTAAATAGTCTAAAGGTCCCCATGAAACTTGTCGCAAGAGTTTATCTAGTGCACTCATTACCATAAGACCTCTCCATACCACTGGAGCTTTTTCATCTATTAAAAATCCCATTGACATACTAGAAAATATTATATCTTAATAATGTATTTCCAATAAAATTTATTATATTTATTGCAAATGTAAAATCAAAGTTAAGTATCTACCATTTGACTCCATAATTCACTAATGGTTCCATTAAATTACTTTTATTAAGCAGAGGAGACTCGTGTAAGTTCATCATTAAAGGAATTGAAGGTCCAAATACATCTGAATCTAATAATCCAACAAGTTTGTTAGGCTCTACAAGTTTTAAGGCAACGGCTAAATTTACAGAAGTGGTTGATTTTCCTACTCCTCCTTTGCCAGATGCTACAATTAAAATTTGTTTTACACCTGGGATTGGTTTTTTCTTAGGAAGACTTCGTGCCATCAATTCTTTTTGCTTTTCTTTCAATTCATCTGATTTTGTTTTATTTGATTTCACAGAACAGTACTAGAAAATTTTTGTAAAATCATATCAATAAAAACATATAAATATTTACCTAAGTAATAAGTTAATAATGGACTTGCCAAAAGTATAATAGAAAACAGAATAGTAGGTAATAGCTTTTAACATCTGAATGTGAGGTTGAAACAAACGAAATATTTTAATGTCAAAAAATTTAGAAGATTGTTTTTCCAAATATTAGAAGAAAAGTGTAAAAACTTACGCGCTTAGAATGTTGAAAACAATATTTCTCCATGATAATTTTTCTTGTATAAATTGACATTTTGCTCCGGATAGCAGACATAACCGGAATCATCTTTTTCACACAAAAGGAAATTTAAAGGTACACGAGAAAAAAACAAATCAACATAACCTTTAGGAATATGTGGCAACACCGGCAGAACAGGCGTTATTTACAATCGTAAATTCATTGAACTCGATTTTTTATTACTGTATAAAAAAGATACGGATCATTCTAAAAGTCAGTAGAAAATGTGTGTTAAAATCAGATGTTAGCTAAAAATAAATAACAATAACAAATCTAAGGACAAAATTATCTTATTGAAAAAAATTTATTGTCCTATACTTAAAGTTCGATCAACTGCCGCAAGAGCGGCGCAGTTTTTCTTTCTGATCGAGAGACGAGATGAGAGTATATATGTATATATATATATAGTTATATTATCGAGGAACACATAGAGACACATATACATATTCGAAGGATATATTGCTGATTGCGCTGGTGCTGGTGCGGATCTGGAATAATGGAATCCGTCATTCGTGTTTTGTAGTCTTACATTCAGCGCAAATATGTGACAGTGAGTTGCGTTTTCATATTTTTCAAATCCTTGTAATATTATCATATCTAAAACTGCGTTATTATTTATCTTAAGACCCATAGAGTTGCCATTGCCTAAACGCGAAGTCACACGCGCCTTGTCGTTAACGACACATCACATACCATTTCTAACCTACGTCCGTTTTTAATACGAAATCACGACTTTAAATGAATTCGAAAACCTCCAATATTAGATACATTAATGACAATTTTTTACAATGGGAAATTTTTATATGTTTTCAAAGAGAAAACGATTTTTATGTGTAAACTGAAGTGACTAGATTGAATGAAAATTTCTTTGTCATCTACATTTTTCGCATATTTTTATGTTGATCTGATTGCATTTGATTCCTTACAAATTTTGATAAGAATGTTCTTCTATCTCTTCTTAAGATATCTTTGATACCTACAGATTAAATGAAGATTCTGAAATGTTACTGATTACTTATGGATTTTTACAGACTAGTCGCAAGTAGTGCAGGTGCAGGCTAAGCAGAATATGGGCCTAAAAGCGGCTGTGCAAGCTCTGAAGTAAGTAAAATATATTGCCTTATTCGTTTATTATTAAACTGATAATTGTTTATTTTTGTTACCTTATTTTACTTAAGTTTATAACCACAATTTTTATATTCAATATTCTCCCTTGATCCTTGAACTACATACCCTTGAAGTACAATTTATAAGTAAAACACACTATCAAATTTTTGGAAACAATTATATTAAATTATCAAAAATTCATATTCTATGCAGTATACAAATACTGAACTTTTATACAGATGAAATAACCTAATTATATTTTATTTTGCATTGTTCATAATTTGCATCATTTCTACTATTTTTAATGTAGTTTTAATAGTATGTTATGTTAAATATTCCATTTCAGTTATTAAATTGTACTGTTACTTTATATATAAAACAAAATTAACAGCTATACTTTACTTTGACATAGCTTAAAACCTTAATTCTACTTGTATTCAAATAATATTTTGCACACAAATAATCAATGCCTTAAACTTAGAGTTTACTTTTCAAATAATGTGAAAAATAGTTAAAGAAATTATTGATATTTAGGAAAGCAGAACCATTAAAAGACAAAGTTCAACGTTGTAAAGATCTTTTAAATGATAATGACGCATGGATGTGTCAACGTCAGCTTCAGAAAATTTATCAGCAAGTTCTCATCCTTGACTTGGAATATGCCCTGGATCGGAAAGTTGAACAGGAATTATGGAACCTTGGCTTTAAGAATTACATAGCTATGCTGCAATCGCAAGCAAAGGATCGCAGAAACCCCAAGCGTGGAGAATCACAGGCAATGCTCAGCTGGTGCTTGGAAGCAGCCAGTGGATTTTACCTGACATTACTCCAAGAAATATGCACTGCTTTTGATTTAGATTTACCATTTAGAAGGTAATTTTTCTATAAAATATCAAGTATGAAAGTTTATTTAATATTTTAAATTAAAATAAAGATTGGTAATGCAGTATTAATTTGAAATACAATCATGCTTATTAATACTATAAGTAAAGAATTTAAATTTTATTATTTTCATAATAAAATTGAAATTTACACATTAAAAATATATGATTTACTTAAGAAATGGTTACTTAATAAATAAATTTCATAAATTTAAAGATCTGCTCTTCCATTGTTAGTCTATTATAAATAAATATCTATAAAATTTTTTATTTTTTTAGAAAAAGCTATGTTTATGGCTGTATCTCACCATGGAAAGCTGTCGAAAAACTGTCGGCTCCTCACAAATCATCATGCTTCTATGCTTGTCAGTACTGTCTAGTTCACTTGGGTGACATTGCCCGTTATCGAAACCAAAATAAGCAGGCTGAGTTGTTCTATCGTCATGCTGTGTCGCTATCACCATCCAGCGGTCAACCATACAATCAATTAGCCCTTCTAGAGGCATCGCGTGGTGATAAGCTCGGCACAGTTTTTCATTACGTACGATCGGTCGCCGTTAAGCATCCCTTTCCTGTAGCTTCAGCTAATCTAGCAAAAACTCTATCTTCTGCCTTAAACGACAGCTCTTTCAATGTTGGAGGAAAGACCAAATTAACCTCTCAAGAATATATTGCTGTGTTCTTGAAACTTCATGGTGTCCTTTATAACTTAGGAGACCTAAGGTAATTAATTATTTTCAAATGTTATACAAGACTTACATTAAATATTTATTGAATAACAATGTACATGTGCATTGTGAAGTATAAATAAATAAATAAATAATCGTTTTGTTAACAGTGTTGCAACAACATACGTTAAACTGCTAAATGACACTCTAACTGCATTGGTGGCTACTGAGAGTTTTAACTCGTGGAGATTAGTACAAATGCTAGTTATCAATCTGTATGCATTACAACATACAGCTGGAGTACCAACTGAAAATATGGATTTAATAAAGGCTGATCAATTGAGTGGGGACGAAAAGGTATCTAGAAATTGTATTCTCGATTTGATCGCCGGAAGTTTATCTGCCCTGTTGCTGCCTGTTTATACAATAAAAAATGCAATAGTCAACTATTTCGCTTTACCAACCAGTAAGTTCAATTTATTATTTAAACGAAAATGGTTTCAATCAATTATTAGTCTAGGTGCCTCAGACTTTATTATCAAAATAATTGTAATCTGAGATATTCTGGTGCCTATTTCTAAGATGGCTCCGACGCGTTGAGCTGTATCCATGGAGGGCCCCGTAGGGTGTATTGAATTTTTTACTTTAGCAATCAACAAAATTGCAATTGAAATACTTAATTTTCCATTATAAAAGTGCTTTAACCAATTATGTATCCGAAAATATAAAAAAAAAAACAGAAAAAAAAATTTTTACACTCGCTCTTCTACTGTTTAGTTTTCGGGATTGAATTAATTTTTCTGTTTATAGGTCAAGTTTTCTCTGACATTATTCTGAATCAGTTATAATATACAACTTTTTTTTTAAAGAACTTATGGATTTTTAAGTCACATTAGAAAAATGAGCATGTGGAATCGCACTTCTCCCATAAGAGCCTGTGTTAAAAAATGCGATTTCAATTTTTTTTTCATTATAAAGCTTGATATTTCAGCTTTAGATAGGTATTTTTGTTTTTTTCTTTTTTATGGGTTTTTCAAAACGCCGGAACCACCTTAATTCGAGGGCTTAGATTACAAATATTAACTTTAGGACAGTGTAAAGTAATTGCAACATTGTTTAAAAAAAGCATAAGTCATAAGTTAACGGTTTTTTTAAAATTAGTAAAAAAATTCAATTTTTTAGAATTCGTTGTCAATATTGGACTATTTTAAAAATTCAACGATTTATATAGCTTTTTGTGACTCCAAAAATTTTAAATAGGAAAAATGGGTTATTTAATAAAAAATTCAAAATTTTATTATAGTAAAGAGTACATCGTTTTAAGAATACGTAAAAAATCAACACCATTAATATCACTTGTTTGAAGAAATTATAGCCACCTTGAGTTTTTTGCAAAATCGTTGTTTATAACAAATTTTAGCAATTTTTAATGTTAATGTATTTTTTAACAATGTTGCAATCCCTTGACACTGTTCTAAAGTTGTAATTCGTAATCTACGCCTTTGAATTAATAAATAGACACCGGAATATCTCAAATTACAATTATCTTTAAAAACGGCCTTTCTTTATCCTGGCGCCTGGACTGTATCAGAAGTGCTAAATGTACATTCATTTAAATATTGCAGTTAAACTGTGCCTTGACTGGATCCAACTGAGACCAACAATTTTGGAAGAAGCAGCATTTGCTTCAAGACTTCAAATATGGCCAAGTCTTTGTGTTCTGTTGAATGGTTTACAAAGCTGTGTTGCTGATTTCGATTACAATCAGTGTAAGTAACATAGTGAGCTCCACCTTTTATTTTGGCTACAATATTCTCAATAAGTTTTCTAACCATGGCAATATATTTTATCAGACGCCAAAGTACCACTGCCGGAAGATCGAGACCTCCAGGGGTTTTTACCATTGGAAAAGTCTTTTGAAACACTTCGATTTACTAATACGGATTTAGAAGGGGACGTAGTAATGTTAAATAAGCTTCGAGCAATGCGCATTCTTCATCTAGGTCGGCGAATAGCGCAGCATCAGGTGAACGGCACGACTCTCATTTCACTAGGCATCGGAGACCAAAACGAAGAGCAAAAATTTCTATCTGCGACCGAGGGTACAGGATTAAGCAATGAACTCATGAAAGAATTGGAGGAATTGAGTCTAAACAAAGAAAAACAGCCTATAATAGCGAACAGTCCAGTACCTTCCGAAACGGCCAGTAGCAAAGGCTCTTCAGAAATAGATAGTCTGATTGCTGAATTTGGTTGTAAGTATAGCTATTAGATTCTCAAGTAATAATTTACATTGTTAAAAAAAATAATAGAATTAAATAATAATTTTCTATTAGAGTGATCATAAGAATAATTTTTTTTAACAGTAGAAAGACGAGGTGGCATATTAAAGCCTCAAGGCTCTTTGGAACGAAACCGTGATACTGGAGACCTTATGATCGGTACAGAGATCAATATTTTACCATCATCGGCTCGCAAGCCCCGTCAAAATGTTGCGATGCAAGCCATAATGCGCCGCGCTGAGACCGAGCAGAAACAAGTGACCTTCAAAAACGTCTCCCCTGTAATCATCGAGGAAGCTGAAAAAAACAAGCCAATATCCGTTCCAGCAGTTCCAACAGTTATAGCGGCCTCTTCACCTGCCAAGACCAATAACGTCAAAAGTATTGTGATTCCTTCCTCTGCGACTAACGGTACCAGCAGCAATGCCGTAACTAGTGTGCCAGTAATCCAGCCTCGTCCACCTCTCATGCCAAATGCGCCGTTAAATATACACAATAAAATTGTTCCGGCGGTACAACAGCAACAAAAATTACAACCACTACAACAGCAGCTACAGCAAATACAGCAGCAACAACATCATCAACAGCAGCAGCAACAACAACAACAACAGCAACAGCAACAGCAGCAGCAGCAGCAGCAGCAGCAACAACAACAACCACAACAACAACAACCACAACATCAAAAAGCTGAACAACAGATTAAGGTATTCATGTATAAAATTGCTTAAAATCTGTTGCTATAAACTTTTTATTGATTCGTTATTCCATATTCTTACTTAATTAGCACGTTTACAAAATTTATTTCCTCCTACTAAAGAGTTTGCAATGAATTGAAATAGGAATGAATTGTTTTTATTTCTCAATAGGGATAATATTTAGTTACATCCGGATTACAATTAAATTCAAATTAAATTGAGTTGACTAATTTTTTAAATGATTTGCAGTTGGAAAATCATCTCAATAGTATATTATCACCACAACAGCAGCAACGCGAGAATGCAGTGCTTCCGTCATCCGTTGTCAATCAATTCTCTCTCGCGGACTTGCAATCTGCTCCACTCCAAGGTCCCCCTCCACCAGGTCTCGGCCAATTTGCGAAGCAGCAACAGCAGGGTCCTTTGCCTCCTAATGCGGCCTGCTATCCAAACCAATCCTTCAACGTGCAAACACCACAGTTCAACAAGAACTTCATCGCCAATCCGTCGGCCTCGATGCAGCAGTACGCAGTCGCCGCACCGATGCAGGGACAGTTTGGGAATAGTCAATCATCAGCTTCACAGGGCATGCCTTTCCAGTCTAATCTTAATCAAAGCAGGTTACTTCAGCAGCAGCACCAGCAACAACAGCAGCAGCAGCACCAGCAGCAGCGAAATAACTTTGCAAGTTTATCTCAGAATAATTCTATGATAGCCCAAGGTTTGAATTTGACTCCTCCTGCACAGCAACAACAACAACAACAACAACAGCCGATAGGTAAGAATTTAATTATAATAGAATTTTTTTGTACTGCTTTTCCTTTACTACCATATTTATCAATCCTCCTGTGGTAGAACGATCTTGTTAAATGCCCATTATTCTTAAATACAATAGGTCAGAATATCGAGCTTGCGCTGCAGCAAAATCCTGGCAATCTACTGGGAATTCACCCGCAAAATCTATTGGCCGGTGCTCATCGTCCGGTGAATGGGCTGAGCTTGCAAAACCATATAAACTTACCAGCTGCAGCGGCAGCAAGTCTTGCAGCAGCCTACCAAGCTAGTTTGCCCGATGCGGCCAATTCCAACACAACAGCATCGAGTATTCAGCAGCAGTTGAACTTCGCGCCGACAAGTTACGGTCAACATAGCTTTGCTCAGCTTCAGCAACGGCAAAAACAGATCTCCCCGACTTCTTACGGCAATGGGCAGCAGCCACAGTTTAGTTTTCCTAATCAGACGAACTTGAATAAAAACCAACAACAGCAACAGCAGCAGCAGTCGGTCAATAGTTATCCGATCTTCCACGGCTACGATTCGAAGGATTATAATCCATGGAAGGAGCCGCAGCCACCACAGCCACCGGTCACTTGGTGGGGTAGCAATAATGTGGTATCCGGACAGATGTTGCAGCAGTCGGGACATGGCAAGGATCATCCGGTGCTAAGCGGTACTGACGCTTTTCAAAGCTGGGCCAACTCTTCCAGTCCAGGCAGTCAGCGTATCAATAATGTACCCCTTACACCCGGCAATAATTATCAGCAGAATCCGTTGCAGGGACGGCTTTACAGTGGTAGAAGTAATTTTGATGACCTTAGATCGTTTGAAGTGAGTTGTATTATTATGACATCAATACTAGATCTTTTTTTACAATAAAAAAGTTAATTTTACTGCTTATGTCAATTCAAATTAAAAAACTTTGAATTAATTTTTTGCAAATTAAATTTTTTTATTATAAAAAGCAAATTTTAACTATAATATGATTTATATTTCTCTGACTTATTCTTTAATTTTAATCTTGTCTAAATGTAATTTTCAGATGGAACAGAAGCAGCCGCAGGCAGCGGCCACCGGCAGCACCTATTCGCTGTTCAGTGGCAATACTTGGGGGGTTAACGGTCAGCTGTCCTCGTCCTCTACTGGCATGTCCTCATCGAATCAGCAAGATCAGATGAAGGCGCGCCTTAATCAGCAATCATTGTGGTCGGGCCCGGGTCCATCACCACTCGAGCGTTTGCTCGAACAGCAAAAGTCCCTGCGTGAAGGCGGAACCTGAACGGCGCCGTCCGGAAAAAGCGATCGACGAACGACACGCTAAATGGAAATCAATTCTGCAGAAGAAAAGAAAAAAACGAACAAAAACAAAAAGTAAAATTCGCCCAACACGCGGGTGTCTAATAAGCGTAACCGACGATGGACGATTACAACTAGACACAAATCAACACACCAATAATACACGCGAGCGATCGTCAAACAACAATAACAAGAACAGTCGTCATAAATACAAATTAAATACGAGAGAAAAGTAAATTTAATCGCCAAGTATAAGAAAAAAAATTAGAGAGAGAATCCATCTAGAGATAAAAGAGACAAGCAAGACATAGACAACCAAGCCAACGACATGTGAAAAAACAGGCCGCAACGAATTGATAGCGGTACGATGCGAGACGTACAGAAACCCTCTGCAATTTTTATTATTTATTTATCATGTCGTGGATGATGTAGCATCAAGGATATGTCAAAAGATAAGGAATCGCATATTAACGAATCGAAGCGTTGTTGCATTCGAATAAAATAAATGGCTTGGTTGGTGATTAAGGAGAAAGCGAGAGAGAAAATAACGCTGAGCCCTTACAAATTAGGCGAGAAATGATTTTACTGATGATAAACAAACAATTGTGCTCTTTTATTTGCATAGAACGCAATAGAGGTGGCACCGTTCTGCTTTTATTTATCGAGACACATGTCTGCGAGTGTCCAAATTATAAGTAAACGCGCAAAGTCGCTATTGACTGCGCTGTCGAGCGTATAAAAATACACGAGACTTCTATTAAAAATCATGTTTAGAAATGAAGGACAGAATATCATAAGAGTTGGAAAGATGCGATTATTATATCGTAATCTATCAGCGATGTATTTTTAGTACTGTGCGATAAAGCCGTTTTGTCTGATATTTTTTTTCGTTCAATTAGTGTCCTTTCTTTTCTGTTTTGTCTTTTATTTACGTTACAAGAGCAATTAATGTAGTATGTAATTATTGCATTGCAGGTAGACAAAATATGGACGAACACTCAGTGGAATAATCGTATGTTCTATTTAAATATTTTGATTAGTTGTTTTATTTTTGAATTGCTGCACAGATCTATTCATCTAAAGTGAAATAAAAAAAAATATTAGAATCGAATAATGATTTCTGAAATTCTTATAAGTACACGTCAAATACACAAATGTTTGCATGTTGAATTTTACTAATTACCAATATTGCAGTTCGATAAAAACACGAGATATTGCAAATAGATTTTGTAATGTTGACGCGTAATAAAAAAAAAAAGAAAAAACAGCTAGAGACTGATACATTAATCCAAGTAAAAAAGGAATGAGTTCCAGGCTTATTTAGTTTATGTAAAAGGCTGTCTGTACACATAAAGAAAACAGTTAATAGACTAATGGCAATATAACAATTGCGTTTAAACGTAACGAAATTGAAGATAATTATATTCATTACCTGCAAATACATTATGTTAAAAAGCAAAAAACTAGTTTTATTTTAATATTAAGACATACTTTTTTAATTTTGATAGTGAAAATTTTATTTTTCCATAAAGTTTACAGGCACCGTACAATTTTTGGAATATTTTAAAAATATTTTTTTTTTTTTTGGCAACTAGTTACATATACATGATTTTTATTACAAAAAAATAGTTAAAATAATTATTAAAATTTCGATGTTTGTATACTTATTTTCATTATATAATTTTATTCGTATAAAATTCTATTTATCTCGAGAACCCTAAGCACTTTGAGAAGACTATATGTCATGCTTATTATTTAAAATGAAAATATACTGAAATCTTTAATCAAAATTCTTTCAACAGCTATATTTTTAAGAAATGTTATTTATACTCCATATCACAGAATAACTTATTCCTTGTACCTGTACCAAAAGTGCCACATTCCCTCCCGGCACCATGGAAAGATATGTACATTTTTGGTGCTGGTATGAGGAAAAATAAAATATGCACCATGGGAAAAAAATTGGCCAGCCCAGACCTTGTATTGGCCATCCTCACCTTTGGCTCAGGTGTTAATTTACATGAGTTATACAAGATTGGTCTGTGCAAGTTATTTGCTCCCTAGGTGCATAATGTACTATTGTTGTTAACTCTATAATAACTAAAAATACAATATTTTAAAATGAAACAAGATTTTATAAATGCATTCCTCATGAGCACTATTATTCTTTTCAAAATCAATTTCATAATTATTTCTATGTACGTACTAAAGTTAAGGTGCACTTATAATTGCTTTTCTTTTTCAATAAACGAGTTATAAATGTATTATTAACAAATAAACATTTCTCATGAAGTTTCTTAAAAGCTGTTCTCCCTGCTAATACCTATATAAAGAGAAAATAAGTTTTAATTTATATTTTCTAATATAATTGTATGAAGAAGAAATAGATAATTGTCTTACTGGTCCTGAGTAACTTGTTGAACATTGTGAAACATTTATATCTAATTTATACTCAAATTGTTGGCAAACTATTCGAGTATTAACAATTTGAACAATTCCATAAAGGTCACCTTTACCATCAATGGTAATATTTACAAAAAAGATTCCCATGTTTGGTATGTTTATAGCTTGATCAAATAAAGAAGGTGCTTCATAATGTAATTCCCAGGTTTTAGTATATGTACGATAATCTGAAACTTTTTCCTAAAGGATTCAAAATCATTTAATAAATTTAATAGTGCCTTTTTAAAGTTTTATATAATAACAAGCAATTTCAAATTAGTATTTAGCACTTCTACATTATTTAAAATTCAAAGTACCTCTATCAAGTTTTCAGGATGAAAATATCTCATATGAGGAATCATGCGGCCATGTGGTTCTTCCTTACCACAATCCCCTATTCTACAAGGATATTTTCCTTTTCCTACAGATGGTGGTAGTCTGTAATCTATCGGAGCACGCTTAGCTATTGAATCATTGTTATTTGCTTGTTCAGTAATAAATAATGATGATTTAATAATTGTTCCATCGATTTCGGAGGTACTGGGATCAGTTTGTGTTTCTGAGCACACCATGTTTCTAACTATTTTCTTATTTACATCATGCTTTGGATCTATAAGTGAAAGCTACAACCAATCGAAATGGTTATTATAAAATATATTTCAAGATTAATTTTAGTTATTTTAAGGCCTAACCTTAATTTCATTAAACTTTGACAATAAAGATTCTGCTAAGTAATTTCTGGTTCCATTAAAATTATGTTTACACATTGGACACTTGGAAATTTGTTCTTGACAGCGTATGCATATATGATGTCCTTGAGTACACATAGGTATTGGTATTGTTAGAGACTCAAAACAAACAGGGCATTGAAGAATCTCTTCAAGATCATCAGCATACTAAAAGAATATTATATTTATTAGCCAAAATAATACCGCTTAGTCACACAAATGGATACATTAAAATTATTAAATTCAATTTGATTGATGTATACAGAATTTTTTTTGAAAGAAAAATAATATTTACCTTATTTCGTAGTTGCATGAGTGCATTCACTGCCATTTTGTTTAATCTTGTTTACAAATATCAAAATCCAAACTCTCCAAAGATAAAACTAAGTCTGGTAGTGTGAAATAAAGTCACATCAAAGATTTGATTGTATTAAACAATAACTTAAGTTTAAATCTTATAAATCGAGCAAATCTGAAACATCAAACATTACATGCAATGTATAATAATTCAAAATATAGATATAATTTTCCTAAGAAAAAAATCATCAATTTGAACAAGCGAAAATCTTTTTATATGTAACATACCTAGCCTATAATAATCTAACAATCCTATGAACAATCAAGCCTAGTAATTTTAAAATTTAGATAATCACATCAATTCAATGGCACAGAACATTTTTTTTCGTGAACTAACAGACACATATCAGTAGATATTAAGTACTTATTAACATTCAACTGAATATCATAAATCAAGTAATATCTGATATACTTAGTCGAGTCTGCGCTGACTGCAACCGTTTGTTTTGCCGTTTATCGTGTTTCACGATTAAATAATAAGCAGCGACATCTACCTACCTATATAAAATGCGTATGGTGCCAACGTGCCGGCCGCCGGGTGCGAACTGCGAGGTACCATATATTACTGCCATTCATCAATTCGAGCCAATGGCAGAAACAGGATCATAGGAAGATATAAGATTTAGGAACTAAGTACCTAAATGAGTTTCTTTTTCAGAGTTTTATATTCTTTACATTGCACTACTCTCAAGTATGTTCTATTAGTAAAATTACAACTCAACAAAGAAAAGACACTGCAGAGAATTTTACAATTTATACTGTTTTTAATAATACTTATAAATTAAGAGATTAATACATTTAAATGTACTTATTAAAAAGTAATCTTTATTCATCAACTAAAATCATACAGAGGATATGATGATGACAAACTTTCATAATTATAAGTATATGAATAATCTTTAAATATCATTATAAATTATTCTATGCACAAAGTAAGAAAGTAAAATATGCATAAATTCTTAAGTATGAACATTATTTTTTTTTTAAAGTAGTTAATGTGACTTTGGTGTCGTCCATTAGCTTTGTAACATTATGAAATTTTGATGTCCAAGACACCATTTGTGTTTCCAGTTCCGATTTATCTTGATAATAATTAGGCTGCTCTAAATATTTACTCACAAAAGTTAGTGAGCTACTAGTAAATTTTAGAAAGGTTGACAGTTCTATTAATAATTTTTCTGTAAGCTTTTTATATTTTTCAGCCTTATTGTCTATCACATGTGTTTCGCCTGCATCTAGAATGTTCAAGGAACTCTGAAAATATGACATATTTTTATAAATTTGAAAAAATTAAAAAATTAAGAATATAATAGCGTAAAAAAATGATTTTCTACAGTATTTAATAAAACAATTCAGCATAAGCTACTAAATTTTACAGAATTATTTTAATTAAATGTTAGTGAATCATCTATGATATATTTAATTGCTTATTTAATTGCTTTTGTTATAATCTTACTCTGTTAGTGCTACATAGTATTTTTTTACTTATTTGGTGCACAATAAAATATTGAGTACTTTTGTAATAATTACAGAAATAAAAATCTATTTACTCATAGAAATTTAAAAACTTTATGTAAAAATTTTAACTTTAACAATGTGACTGAAATATTCATAGGTTCTTCAATAATCTGTTTATAAGTTAAAAATCCAAGTGATTTTATCCTGTTAAATTTTACGAATGAAGCCATGGTTATTAAAATATTAAATTCGATTTTTCGCACACGTGAGTAATTCAAGGTACAATTGTAGCAGTGTTTCATACATTTGAAAAAAACCACTTTATACACTTATATATATACAAAAATATGATTCTAGGATTTACTTAATCACTAACCTTGATGTCACTTATAATTTTCGTTAAATCCTTAACTACAAAACATTTGGTCCCTGCAAATGAACTTTTACAAATTGGGCACACGCCATTTATTTTCAATCGACATGTGTCACAAATATGGTGCCCTACGACACACTGCACCATTGTTCCGCTTGTTTCAAAACACAGCGGGCATTGAATAATTTCTTCAGCCTCATTTGTCATCTGCAAATGCAAAATTATATTTGAAATGCAAAACCTGGCTAGGTATTATAACGAACAAAATTATAAAGTTAGTGAATCGTACTATTTGAGTTCAATAATTAAAACTTTCTTAAAAATGAAAAACTACTTACTTGTATGCATTTCTTGACCACTAATTTGTCCATCTTGCCGGTTACTTTATTTCACAAAAATAAATCACCTCGGAAATGGCTTGCAAACAAAGTTTTCTTGAATAAGAAAATATATTTCATCAGCTGCTTAGCGCTGCTGGTAGTTTACGAACTAATGTTCCACGTAAGCGATCATACAATAGGGAATCGATACATTGTTTATAGTTTTTCTGCGACGGAATGTAAAATCGGGGGGAAGACATAACAGTTGAACGTGAAGCACTTTGACCACGTGACAACACTAGCATGTAAAAGTAACCAATACGAATCTTATAATTCTGCTAAACCTTGTATTGTATCTTCGAATGAAATGGACTGGCAATAATGAGATATTTTTTCGATTCATATCAATAATAAGTAACTTCAATATTTTTAATTATGATTAAAAATTAAACTAATTTTTTGTAAGTAAAATATATGCGAGGAGAGTGCAGAAATATCTGACTTCCGGAGTGTTGAAAACGGCGGAAGGGAAACGTAACACAGTTCTAGGGACACTATAGGTTGTACAGTAGCATTAATAACGTACAGTCGGTACGGTCGATCTTATTTTCGCATGATTTTTTTGTACCTATATGATAGTCAATCGATTATATATGTATAGTAATTATATCTAAGACATTAAATTAAAACCAGATTCCTGGATATCATCAAAATATTTATAAAGTAAAAATCTTACCAAGCAAAAATAAATGAATATGCTACAAAATGTTAAAAGTAAAAAAAATATCAGGTAATATATAATTATAACAATATGTTTTTAATAATAAATGAAAAAAAAAACATGAAAGAAACTTGAAATATTCTTGTATAAAGTACGAGTAAGAGAGGAGATATGGATTTGCAGAAAGAAACTGAACTCGATGTAATGTAGAGTTTTGTACAAATGATAGGACATTTATTTTCGTTAGAAAAATATAGAAAAAGAAATTGTACATTCATTTCGAGAGGACTAAATCTCGCAATAACTAAAAGTATAGATAGAGTGACAGTGTTAAATCTTAACAGCGCACGATAAAATTGTCGGCTTCGGTTAGTGAAAACATAAATAAACTAAAAATACAACGCCAAGGACATAATAAATTCTCATTAACGTATAGAAGTACACATATAATAGCAATATCATAACATGAGAGCGAGCCGCCCCGCTCCGAGCGTCGAACCATTCGCGCTTTTCCTTGCAAGAGCTGGCGAGTCGCTCTCCGTCAATTCATTTTCTTCTCAATTATTTCTTATAAGCGAATCTTGTACAATTTGTGCAATATATATATATATATATATAATGCGTTTCTAAACCTCGAGGGTTCGCGCCTCGATTGTCCAACCTTGTTTTTGTTGTGCGCTCGACGATTAAAGGTATAGAGTAAAGAGAGAAAAAAACAATTACACAAAGATATTAGAGTACGTTTCTCGCGGGATTACTGCTCGTGAATTGTTGTTAACGTTGTTGTTGTTCCGTTTTTGTCTTGAGATTCGCTGGTGCGGCGTTTGGGCCGCTGTAAGCTTATAGACGAACACCGGGATTTCGGGAGGCGACAAAGTTGAGGAGCTCGTCGCTGTCCTCGCAGACGAAGGGCTTGACGTGGTGGCAGGCGACGTCGTGCCACTTGATACCGTCGTTGTAGAAGTTGTTCAGGATCGACAGGCAGGACTCGTCGTTACCCTGTAACCAAATCGTATATTTTGATCTCAATTGTATTTTTATGTACATATATATATATTTTCAATTATTTCTCTTCTCTAAGAGTTGCAGCTCACAGTTAAGTTTAAATTCGAGATCTGAAGTATACATATATATACATATATATATACTAACTAATTCGTGAAGGAGTACAGAGTCTTATACTGTTTGCAAGTCATTATCGATATTTGCGCGCAAGTTAAAAAGTATACTCTTGCTTTAAGCCAATGACAATGAGGGATACGATGTATAACGTTCGCACCTGTGCGGCTTCGCGGTTGTCGGGCTGTGGTGTTCCGTATCCACCGGTGTGACTCCAGTCGCCGGTGTTGCGCTGATTCGTGGGTCCGATCTTGGCACCTGATCCAGACCAGAACCAACCGTTGATGTTCTGGGGCTGAAGATCTGGCCGATCGCACCCGTTGAAGTTGCACTTGCGTCCGGACGTCCAGATGTATCTTATGTTACCTGCGGACAAATAATCATCGTTATTTATACATCGTTCTTCGTTCTCGTCGTTATTCTTTTTAAAAGAAACACAGCGGCTCGTCTAAGACTACGAGAAGGATTTAGACAATTCGTATATATGTATAATGGGATAAGCGAGCGAATGAAAAATAAAGAGGTGAGCAGCGCGTGGTACTGCCCTGGAGCGCGAATGATCCACATACAGGTATATATATAATATGAAATTCGTCGCGTCCGCCATGTGGCCGCAACCCGAGAGAGTTGCCGTGCGCGGTAACAATGAAAGGAGGCCTCTCTCATCAAAAAGATCTTTATAGCACGAGCACGCGGGCCGGATTGTGATCTGGAAAACAAAAGACTCGGCTTGTCTGCGTGAAATAATGCACACATCTTGCCTCGGAGCGACGACGCTGATCACCGTGTCTGTGTACCACCTATATATATATATATATATATTACACGTAATAGCCACAGGGTTAGAGAGTAAAACCGCGAGCGAACGCAGGTCGACGAAATCGGGTATATGTCCGCGCCTCGGATACGATCTCTCTTCTGTACTTGTTACATGTGGAATGACTGTGTGGATCCTCTGACCTACAAAATTTTTCGTTTGTCGCGCCGTGCACTGCTTCTGCCCTGGTATATTACAAGCCATTAGTATATTGAATCGACATATATATATCCAGTGTGTTATATATTGATGGAACGAGCGAATCTCGCGATGGGATCCGTTTGCTTTTATAAAGCGACGATTGATTCTGTATATATCGTTGGCGATCGATCGAATGCGGCAGTCTTTCTTTTATGTATATACACGAAGTCAAAATCTCGATTGCCTCATTGCGATCTTGATGTCGCTATCTCGAAAATTGCTTTGCGATAGCAAGATTGATGCGATCGAGATTTTCGGCTTTGTGAGAAAGGCTTACTTTTGCCGGTATATAATGGATGCGGGAACGTTAGTTTTGACGTTGAATAATACGAGAATTTTTTAAGGACTGAAAAATAAACTACGTTATAGAGCTCTTTAGGTAAGGAAACTTCCTTATATCGAGACGCTTACGTAACAAGAAAATAAACATATATGCTAAAGTCCTGTGCCTTTTTGCACCTCGTTATAATGTTGTTTTCAAATTTTAAACCAGCCGGACAACTAAAACGAAAATAAAAGCAGCTTACAGGTACATCACGGGGGGGTTATAGGCTTAAAAATATTCGTAAAATAGAACGGTGACGTTGGCTTTTGGCGTAACCGGAGCCCCCCGAGCGAGATTCCAAAAGCACCGCGGCTAAAACTTGGAACTGGAATTTTTAATGACCCCGAGGCGAAATTAACATAGTCCGTATATCTCGATGTTATGCAAAGCGTCACACGTCCCGAATTGTCTTGCCAAAGTGCAAAACTACCTTTTTTTTTTAGTTACTCCTTTAATGACGCGTTTGCACAGCCTGCAACTTATAAAGAACGAGGAAAGATAATTTATGGAGGATGTTGTTTCCTCTTTCATTTTTCGAAACAAACAAGAAAGAAAAAATGTAAAAAGAATTCACCTGCGCGAAACATTTGAAATGGGTCTCCGCGAGTCAAGTCGAAGATTTTCACAATGCGATAAACGATGCAGAAGGAGAAATTCTACACCATAAGCCGTCCATTAACTCCAACACCATCTCGCCAGATAATCGCATCAGGTTCATTCAATTTGGCAAAAGTCGTCATAAAGAGTATACAGGGAAAAGAATAGCGAGTGCGAGATAACACTTCCCTACACACACTCGAACAATTCCCCCGCTAATTAACATTCACCGCGGTACGAAGCTGGGAAATCCCCCGATAAAGCCGCCGCGATGCGCGTCTCTGATGCTGCCGAGCTGCCATATAATCGCAAAGTGAGAGGAGAAGCGTGGCACATTATATACGGGCGAATTGGGCAACCAACCCCCGCTGGCTTTTCCATTATTCGGCTATTTCACGCTGATATCGCGGGTCTCCACAGTTCTGCATAATAATGGGCTTCGATGACGCAACTATACACGTGTACCGAGAGAAAGTTGTGGACGTTGATATACGCGATTAGGTGTGCGCGAAAAAAAAAAAAAAAACAAAGTAGGGTAGAGGGACGATATCGCCTGCATATATAGGAGACGTTACAGTGCTGACGTATTCGTGGAAGCCCATCATTTATTATTACTCTCATAATCGCACGCTAATTATATTTCCCACCGATTATCCCGATGCCTCCGCGAAAGATGCAGCCAGACGTCTTTTATACTTCTTGCGGCCGAAAGTTCAGCCGCGAGTTCTAATACAGTTACGTAAAAATTAGATTATAGCCGGCAATTACATTCTACATATACAGTGTGTACCGGGAAATGAACGAGAGATAAAAAAAAAAAGTTTATTTTAGAAAGTGTATAGAAAACTCGATGACCCCTTAAAAGAGGCTAAATTCAGGATGAACGATGATGTGTATTATACACGCTTGGCTGGGATCGCACGCTCGCCTCGCTGCTGCAGGATCATAATAGACGCCGCGGTGGGTAATGTAATAGATACGCCGCAGGAAAGTGCAAACAAGCGGCTATGAAGGAGAAAAAAAAGAAGGTATAATAGCCATAATTAGAGAATATACCTATTCGCGATTCCCCGAAGTGCACCTTTGTAATCGAATAATTCGTGTCTTTCCTCTGCAGCATCGTATATGCGAGCGTTTAGGCTGCCGCGTATGAGACTATCTGACGATATAGTTAGCGTATAAGGGAAGGAATAAAAAGTTTGTATTATCGTCGAATTTCGCGGAGAACAGAAGCGGGAATTTTTCTTTTGCGCACCGGACTCGGAATAGTTAAAAGGGCATTTGAGGAGAATGTGTTTTTACTCTTTCTACTCGCTATAGACCGCGGGAAGAAAATGAATTCGGCTGCAACGGGAGTCGTGTAATTCCTTGGGCGCGAGTAAGTATATACAAAGCCTGCGGCCGCGACGAGTCGTGATCGACGCGAGGCGCCGATGATTTTGTTTCCCGTGTATTATAATAGATCCCGAGGAGAGCGCAAGGAGGCATCGGAGCCCGTGGTCGCGGGTGAAAGTGGGTTGGCACTCTCTTGTCTCGCTTGCTTATGCGCCACAATCAAACCTCGCGACTTGTAAAGGATGACAGCTGCTTATATATATACACATTGGTGTACATCTGCCCGCGTTTTTCCCGCGGGAACGGAATGAGAAATGCGCTGTGCTTATTATGTGAATTTTCACTTCTGCTCGCGCTCCCTAAATGCTCGCGGGTTTATTCTATAACATAATGTATATACTAATCGATGTGAATACTTGTATAGTGAAATAACGAAGAGTATAATTATATTAATCAAATAGTTTGGGATTTTATTAGAGTGCATAGAAGATATTCGAATGAAATGTTTATCGGTGAGTTTATGCAAGCTGCGTTGCAAAAGCAACAAAACTTTACGACCAGCTGCATAAAATTATCGATAATTCAACGAGTTAACGCATATATATATATCACCTCTTTTTACTCTCTATACGCTAAATCTTGGACTTTACGGTCGCTCTCTAGCTCTTGCCTGTTATAATCCTCCGCACGCACCGAATGAAGGAATGAATAATTTCGATCGGAAACGCGTATATACAGCTGCATGTATATGTAAAGGCACGAGAGCACCGTAGTGTTGCAAAAGAAGGGGCTAACACCGCGATTCATAAATCAAAAACGGGCTTGCGGGAGTACAAGTGGTTTACTTCAATCGGTACGTGCGACACGTCCATCGCGGTAAAAATGAAGAATGGGAAAAGGTTGCGCATGTATAGATGCAGTCAACTCTAGTGGTATTCCAGGACCGACCGAATTTTTGGGAATGAAAGTTGGAGTTTTCGCATTGCTCGGAGAATGATGACGCGTGGATGAGAGGGTACAGAGAGCTGCGAGCGATTTTACGCCGACGATCGTAAAAGGAAAGATAAAGAATAAGCTCGGGGAGTGTGTTAAAAAATCTGTTTCGAAGCAGCCTGTTTTAAAACTGCCGCGCACGTTTCGAAATTGAAAAACATTATTTTCTCTGCTAAATAAATTGATTTCTACAAGAATATATATATATTCTATATCAATTATCTCTCGAAATAAATCTATATGACTCGATCAGTTAGGATAATAACCATTATACAATGCTATAGAGCTGAATCGTTGCACACTATAGGATGTGCGTATAATAGTACTCACCCCGAGCGATTCTCTGCTTGATGAATTCGTTCTCCTGGGGCGTCTCGAGCGACACGGCGTCCATGCAATGACGCCTGCAGATGTTCCTGGCGTCGAGCCAATCCACCTCGAGGTTCCTCGTCGGCTGGTGTTCCCAGCTGAAGAAGTACGAGTGGGCCACGCCTCGGGCATCCCTGTAGGTCGCGTGTCTCACACCTGTATACATCACAACGCACGTCGTCGTTATAAGAAAATTACTTTTACCCCCTATAATTCGGGAACTCTTCGTTGCCTTGCGCTTTTCATTGGCAAACGGTCGATTATATGTATATAACAACGAGTTGACTCGCGGTCGTTGCGCAGCTTGCTATAAAGTCACGTGTTGCACGGGATCTATTCGAGACTATTGGATTGAATCGAATTCTATGCCGCGAATTGCGCAAAGTTCGTTCGATAATAATGGAGCTATTGAACAAACCGATTATTAACCGAATTGAAATAAGTATTAATTAGGATTCAATAAACACTTTTTAGCGCGCAGTTAATGCAATTGTGAACAGGCGTTCTTTCATTGTGAACGACGATAAATACGAGCGGCAATAAATCTGATGTATACAAAAGTGGCAAAAGAGGAGAGCATCGCGCAATCGCTTCACAATCGCTGGCACGGAATAAGGGAATGTAAGTATTTTATGTATATATATAAACAAGTAAAGAAACGCGAGAAAGAGCGTGTCGCACGCGCGCGAGGTGCATGTGGGATGCACGGCTCTATGCATCCGCGTATGCCAGCGGTGAATCGGCGATGTATAAATTTTCGCGGTGAAATCGTGGCTCGCGCGCGACAATTTAGAGCCGCTTCGTGACGCGCGTTAATGAAATACACACATATACGTGTATATATGCTGGTTGTGCAGCACACGCGAGTAGAACTCGACTCGTGGATATATATTTCCGCGCGTGAGAGAATCCATATTGTTAATACATTGTTCGAAGCCGAGCGAGTGGATCGCGAGGATAAGAGACACAAGTTCAGCGGTTAACGATATTGTTGTTATTTATTTATATATTTATCCAGAGTAACAGTACATTACATTATAAGTAAATACAATAGTACATTACATATTAATCCAACAGAGGAAAATAAATTTCCCGTTCGTCTGGTAGTGAAAAAAAAATTTATTATTATTGATGCGAATCGGATAACAGATGCGAAAAAAAATATTATTATAGATGTGAATCGGAATAGGATAATTATATGCTTGTTAGGGAGAAAGTGCGACTATACGGGATCTTTTACGAGAAAATTGTTTTTGCGGCTCAAGGGAGAACAAAAAATGTGCAGTCGTTTCCGAGTCCATCGTCGAGAACAAAAGTTTTCAGGAAAGCTGCGATTATAGAAGTATACGGTGAGTATTCGCGCGTTTGTTCTATATAGGCGGTGCCATGGTAATGATGGGACTGGAGGAGCTAGCGAGAAGTTGGCGTGTCGAAAAAGCATCTGAGCGCGCGAAAATTGCCAGGAGCTGTGAGCGCAGTGTATTATATTAGCCAACGATCGGGGATAAGAAGTTTCGTTCAGTAGATAATGTCCGAGATTGGCACGACGCGGCAGTCCTCGACGACCTACATTTATAGCCTAAAGCTCTTAATTTGGATACCGTCTTTATGTCTATGCAATGTTCGACAATTATATATGTATACGACGAGACTCGAACTTTCTACTGCATAGCGGAGAAATTAGTAATGAATAATGAAGATAAAACGGTGGTTTTAACATTCTAGAGAGAAAATAATTATTTCATCTAATGATACCGAGCCGCATTTCTGTAAAGGAGTTTTCTCAGTGGGTTGGGAGAGCCTATAAAACTAATGCCATTGTTCAGGAAACAAAAGGGTACTCAATTGGTTAATTTAAAGAAGGAATGACACTTTTAAACGATGGAAAAAAAATACATTATATCAAGTAACTACTTTCGATGTACTTCTATCTGATACTTCTAAGGAACATTATAATGTTTCCATCACCGCGATTCCGAAGCTGAAGTTTATAAGTCGTCGTTATTTTTCTCCGAATTGTATAATTGTCAAGGTATGTCAATGCGTGCAGGACTTACGGCTGGAGCAGCTTCGTGGATCCGGCAAGGCGAGTCGGCGCTGCGCAGTGGCCAAGGCGACCAGGCCCAAAAGCACCAGCAAAGCAGCCCTCATGCTACTCGATCTGCAAACACAGCCAACAGAAAAAAAATCCAATTAGACGACAACGCGACAATTATATCCACCACTGTGTAAATTGCACATCGCGCAACGCACGTTTTCACAAAAAAAAAAAAGAAAAAAAAAGAGGGAAATAATATTCGTTATATAAAAGGTGCAGAAGAAACGCATTTTCTCCTCTTTCGACATTACGTGTGTATCGTAAACATATCCAGAGTAATGGAACCCGCAGATTTAATGAAATGAAAGCTATAGCTGTATAGGCTAGGAACGTGGGTCGTCGAGCGTTCGCGCAATTGCCCGTTTCGAGACCGAGGATAATCTTCCCCGCTAAGCGCGTATTACAACTCGGCTATGCAGTGCATGCACCGATCGTAGTAATGCGCGTAACGCGAGTGTCTCTCTCTCTCTCTCGCGCGCGTTACTACCGAAATCAGTACAGTTCGCGCGCGGATCGTCGCTCCGTTTCAAAGAAAACGAAAGCGCAAAGAAAAACATAGCGAGCGACGCACGAGGTAAAGAGGAGCAGGTGCGGTGTAGGATTTGTATCCCAAAGGTGGATTATCTCGGAGCTATGCGGGTAGCTTTTACTTTTCAGCTCGTCTGCCGCGCGCGACGCAGTTTCTAAAAAGCTTACGTACAGCTACCGTATTCCGTGCGAAACTCATTCGATCCTTGGATTTTGTCGTATAATATAGATGGGGAGAGACCAATTCGGATATACGGCGGATATTATCGAACTTTCAAAAATCGGATATTATCGTTCGACGAACTCGTGGATATTAAACGTCGGATTTCACCTGTCGACGAGAATCTCGAGAAACGAATTGATATTTTATGGATTTTTCATCCCGCGGCTACCGTGTACATATGTATATGCACACGGCGCTCGAGATGATAAATAGTATACAGGACTAATGGTCGCGGCGAGTATTCGAATGCTAATGCCCCGATGATGCGTGCACATATACTGGAAATGATTTTCGCATCGGTCGTCGAGATGCGAGGAAAGTTTACGTTTTTTTTTTTTGCCACATTAACAAGTCCAGCGGATCCGTGCATATATGCGCGCGACTTCATGAATATGCAGCCTATATTAATGATGCGTACCGGTCGACGCGAGAGAAGTTCATGCCTCATCCGACTAATTAGCTTCGACAGAAAAATAAATAAAAATAAACCACTGTGAAGTCGTCGCTTATATATACACTTATAAATAGTTTGTCAGATTGACCTGATCCGATGGTATAACGAAGGCGAAATGTGTGACGCGAAATAAAATATAAGGCATCGCGATCGGTTCCACGAAATAATTGGAAAGTTGAAAGTTACATTATGATAAACTCACGCATTGCAAAGATCTCGACGTCTCGCGAGTTTATAAGATCGATCGAAGCTGCGACTCGACACGTATGTAACACACACAGACACGATGCACATCCGATTGGCTATTGGCTAAGAAGCCGCGCGCGACATCGTTCCGCGAAATTAGACGGGATAATTGCGATGAGCATATAATCGAAGACGCTCCCACGTGTGTATATATTGCGCGGGGCAATCGACGATTGTGTCCCTGACTCCTCCTCGTGCGGATCTGACACTTGCCGATGTTTATGCTTGTATATACCTTCGTTGGATTTCACCCTATGTGCACAAGTGTTTGAATGCTTTTCTGTGCGACACGCGAGACCCATATATGCTACTATTCCATCTCTTTGGATAAAGTTCGTTTACATGAAGGACGTACAGATATTTGGCATTTCATATACATATAAATATTATACTTTTGATTATGATTTATCGTTATCGTGAATTGAGGAGTAAAATCTTTAAGGCCCAACGTAAGAAATTATGAATAAAAAATTCATTATATAAATGTCCTCAATCCCACTTACACATGTGATCTCAATCAACGCGAAACATTTATGTCAGCGCAAAGGTGTATTTACGACGTCGATAAAAAAGAAGTCCCAACTGTCCATAATATATAAATTGAAATGATGAATGAGTCATTAAAGTCAGATACGCGAGCTCTAAACTTCATTATAGTCCGTGGAAAACGAGGAAATCGTTATACACTCGAATAGTATACATACGACCAATCTCATTAGAACAAGTGCACCTATCGAGAGATTTATTTTTCCATGTCGCGGCTTCGACACACACGCACGACCTTCCATTATAAACGTTTGAATGAGATTCCAATTTGCTTTGATTCGCGAAATTAATGTATATCTCCGAGAAGAGTCATTCATCATACACAATCGCATGGCTCACTCAATAAAAAGAATACGATTAACCCTGAGATACAATCCTTATGAACCCGTGTTGTATACAACATCTATTAAGCAGGTGAGACTGATTCACTCGAAAGTCTCGTTTAAGGACTCTCTGAACATCTGTGCCAACGATAGATAGACTCATCATTCGGTCTCTTTCCTTCCTCTATATAATACACACAATATATGTGTATTGTACCCTAGGCGACAATTGACCCATTTGACTGACAATGCGAATGACGAAACTTGCGCGGCTCCTTTTTGTTTCAAATTGCGCAATTACACACATATCACCAAGCGTACAAGACTTTTTCAATTACGCCTTTTATTCGATTCCGCGTGTATTATAACGGACACGAGGAGGATGAAGAATCCTGGCCTTGGCATACACACACACACACACACACACACGGCAATATAAGAGATTTTCTATTCGACCTGTATTGCACTTGATATCCCAGACGCGCGACGCGCCGGTATCGTCCGCCTTCCTTTATTTCTCTCTCTCTTTTCATGCCAGCGCGACACGCGGAATATCAATGAAGTCGCACCGCAGCCAGGATAAGACAATTCGGAACTGTCGTGTGTATATAATGTGTGTATACGCGGCAGGTGAAGCAGGTGAATGGGAAAAGGAACACTCGAGAGTGCCAATAACTCTTTTGTGTGCGCAGTTATTATAATGTTAAAACGTTTTCTTTCTCGTGGTTTCGTCGCTTGTGGTAAGTGTGCGCGCCGCGAGACAACCACCAGCCGCCCGGTTTTCCTTTCTTTATATATACATTCTGTAATTTCATCCTTTATAGTGTAACATAGACCTAATGGCTTTCTTCCTATTAGAGATAAACGTGGATATCGCCGAATACTGTTTTCTTTTTCTTTTTTTGATGAACCGAGAAATCGCGTCGTACGCGGCGGGTCTGTATATTCTTAAGTTTATATCGTTGAGTAACGGGGAGTAATGTGCCGGATGTTCAGAGCAGCGGACGACGAATAAAAAATCACTTTCCACGCGGCCCGATTGTCGTTAAATATTTGTCATTTTTATTTTTACGAGAATAGTTCACCGCATAAAAGGTGTATGCGTATTCTTATTATTGCTCGGTTGAATCGTGAAAACTATGCACAAAGAGCTGCTGCTCGTTTGTTTTTATTTAATAATTAAGACGAGCCTAATCGTCCGTGTGGTCGAACGCATAAAAGGCGAACGACGCTATTAAAGCAGGAATAATGGCCGCTTTTCCGCGACTCGTTTCGCTCATTGCGATCCTATAATACCTTTACAGGCTAATTATTTTCTTGTGTATACCGCGCCAATGTCGCGTGCACACTTACCAGACATTCGTCATAAAAATCGTCCCGTAAACGTGCCCGCTTGGCAACGATCGCGCAGAAAAGAAAATCGCTGCACGGAACGCGATTCATCGAATTTTCCCGCGCTCAACGGATGACTCGGCGACGATTTCGTGTACAGCCGATAAAGATTTCGCGGATCGACGGGAATGCAAAAAATTAATTGCTTTCTACGGCACGCAATAAGTGTTGCCTTTGAAAAAAAAAAGAAGAAAAAAAGAAAACAAGCAGATCTGCTAGATCGCCCTTGAACCGCGGCCTAAACACTGCACTCCTTAAATCAAGAGCTGTGTAATTTCGTTTGATAAGTCGTAAAAGCCGAGGTGCCGTAAAGCGATAGATCGTAAACGACGCCAAACAAAGAAAAAAAATTTAAAAAAACAACAAAATCACCGGCGCCCGCGGGGTTCGACCTTTAAGTCGCGACTGAAACCTTTACGAGCCCATAACATCGCACGCGCAGAGAAATTTGGACGCAGGTGGGAGAGAGAAAAAAAAGGAGGCACTGCCGTAGTGCAACCAGCATAAGTCGTATATACACTGTAACGATAATAAAAACAAAAAATAAAAGAAAGAAACAAGAGCGACTAAGGGATCGAACTGTACGGTCTGTAAAGAAAGAGAAAGGAGTCGTCGTCGTTGTCGTCGTCGCGATTTCCCTCGTAAAATATCGATTATATCCGGCGGCCGTCGATACTTTTCGCCGGCGCCGTGCGTAGACGGACCGACACGAGGATGCCTCGCTTTTATACCGGTGAAAGCTCTCTTTTATATGTATATACGTATCGACCATTGGAACTTGTTTGACTGTTCTCTTAGCGCCTGGGTGACGTATAAAGAAGTAAGCGCGGAAACGAACGAAGCCCGCCGCGGGCAGTGATATCGGAACTTTTCGTCTAAGGTGTGTGTATAAGAGATGCGGTGCTTCCTGTATCGGGAGAAAATCGCTTCCTTGGAACTGAGAGTTTTCTCGCGTCGATTGGATTAGAGTGGCGTTTGATTCAATTGCGAGGCGTTGTACAGAGATCGCCGTTGTCTTTTTATGCTTGTCGTTGCTTTTTTTTTCCGTTCCGAGACCGACTGCGCGGAGCGATTGTTTGAAACGCTTTTTTTTTGCGGAACGGAGCCGATAACTGTAGAAAGAATCGAGATGATTGTCGAGGTAGATTATATATTTTTCAGGCTTTTATAATTATCAAATTAATCGGTTTAGTCTGAAAAAATTGTGATTTAGTGTGTCTTTGAGAAATAAGATATTTTGTGAACAAATTTTCATTTTATAAGATATTGTGTGCTATTTTTAAATGTATCCTGGCGTCAGACTAATATATAAGTACATACTTCAGAATAACATACAAGAACTGCAAAACAAATGGATGTGAGCAAGAATTCCCAGTACTCGGAATGAGATGTATAAATTAATTTATATACCAAAAGGCCGCATTCGCTCGGCAACGAAAGAAAACCATAAAAGCACGACATTAATCCAAAACTGTGCAAATGATACAAAGGTAGAAACAAGACGGCCGCTCGGAAATTACGGTACCGACACACACGGACTGTATAAAGCGCGCGACACATATTACAAATATCACCGCGGTTATAAATGTGCAAGAGGTGGTCATTCGAGGTGGTGGCAGAGGAGAAGCGAGAGAGAAGTAACGGAAATTCGCTGGCGAGCTCGTATACGGCGACGATGACGCCAGGACGAGAGTTCTTCGAAAGGAGCGCGGTAAGCGTGGCCCAATTTCCTTCACTAAGGCGCCGGGCTCAAAGTTTTTCCCCTCGCTATGTATAACATTCGAACGATTCCGATGATTTGCGATCGCGCGAAAAATTAATTTATCTACGGGAACTGCGATTAATAGTAAAAGTAAGAGCTAGCCGCGATGGTCCGCGGCCAGTTAAATTTATAATAGTTTTGAGTGTTGCCGTTGTTTCTCGACGATTTAGAAAAGGTGGTGCGCAAACCATCACTTTCACTGCTTTTTACTATGACCGGCGACCCGATGTAAAAGTGTCCGATATTCATTTCCGCTACGAGATATTTCCCGAAACTCCATAAAATTTTGATTGGCCATTGTTGCTGTACCACCGCTCGTGGTCCCGAAGACAATTGTCAAATTTCTTTTTCGATCGTTTCGCAAATTTTATCGTGCAAAATCTCGAATTCCCGCTACGTGAGATAATATTCGGCAGCGGTTTTAAGTAGAGAGAATTGAGAAAATTGCAAATCCCAATCGAAAAACGAAGAGAGCAAGCTGCCCATTGCAAACGATCGTCTTGCATCTAACACCAAAGCGTTGTAGAAAATGAAAAAAAAAGAAGTCGCGTATCTTTACCGCAGTCGTTGTTGGGCAGCAGCAGTTGGTGTCTGTCGCAATATAAGAGGGTGTCGCTTGCGCGGCCGCTTACGTTTCCGAGATAAAGATCGGCCGCTCGCGAGAGTCACGCTTTCGAGAGACTCGTCGTCGTCCGGCAACGTAAGGCAACTGGCCGAAAGAAAGGTTGCACTCGCGCGATTGGGGAGCACACATGGATATTGCGCAATTGTCTCACCGCCCCACACGACCTTGATCCGAATACCCGAATTGTTGTATTGTATACATGTATATTCCATTGCGGTTATTGCGATAATTGGGCGCACGGACACGCGAGAGGCTATATTAGAGTGTCGAAACGATGGCTCGTCTACTGCTTAAAAATACATTTTGAGATTGGCGCAATAACGCGCTCTCTCGAGCTCTGTGTATATAGCTCCTTTTCAAATTGCGATTCTTTGTAATTGGTTGGATATTGGCAATAAGGAGGCTTAATTTACCGATGGATGTACGCGGCTAAATGCGGTTCGCAAAACGATCGGGAGAACGGAGATGAGAAAGTTGACCTGCAGGCTAATTATTAAACATTTATAGTTCCGCGGACTCGAAATTTAAAGCCTTGCATATATATACGATAATTGCCGCACGATATCGCGCGGTAAATTCACATTTTCCGTCCGATCTCTCCGCAAATAAAGATAGTCGCGCCGTAACGAAGAATTGCATAAGTCGTCGAAAGTTGCATCTCAGGCGGTTGCATTCGTTTTGCTTATCACCGGTGCAAGCGAGTGTTCGATTAAAAAGTTCCTTTGGACGAGCCGCGACTTCAAAGCGGCACTTATCGCGACATTACGGCGCGCATCGCAGCGGCATCAGCCTTAGACGGAGTGCCGCGGAAGAGATCGTCGACCGCTTCAGGCCCGATGATTGTCAACATTCGGATGAGCGATTCGCGCCTTATTCCGCTTCCGGTATAAAGCCCCCCTTTAACTTCGACTAAAACTCGTCTCGTCATCCTTCGCTGGAAATATGAATAATTGCTATCGCCTTGACGAGAGAAATTGATTTTCTTTGCCACTGAGTATCCGGTAGATTTAAGACAGGATGGATAGGACAGGAGATTTCGTTAAGAGCGAAGGTTCTGCTTGAAAGAGACTCCCGTCTATATAAAATCGTATAGGTATAGGATGAAATTTGAGTAAAAGTGAAATTCGAGAACTTTTGAGCGATTTATTTAGGAGGTGAAAAGCTCAAAAAGACTTTGACGATGCGAGTTACGATATTGTGGGTATAGTTGGTAAGAGAATCAATTTCCTCGATGCACTCGTTTACTTATGTAGCATTGTAAAAACAAACACAATCGCATCAGTTATTCACGGCAAGCCGTTTGCATAAAGAGTCAATACAAGTAGGCAGAATAGCAAACGTTTACCTATACATACAGACAATTGTCGTCCATTACGAGAACCTGTTAAGCCTTCCACCATTAGAGCCAGCACCGCAGCGATTTCAACTTTTGGCACACTAATGCACCAAAATTACCCCTTGCATAAGATAATCTTCGATACGGAATTCCGTGAAAAGTAACGCCAGTTATACAATATACGATAATCTTAAATCATCCCTACAACATCAACCACCCCATAACTATTATTAACTTCAAACCTCGCATCGAACGTCTATATACGGAAAATCTGTAGCAATCGAATGTATATATAAGACCCAGAAGCAATAAAATCCTTACAAGACCAAAGTGCAAACTGTATATATATAAATACTGGGCAAAATCGAATGCCCATTCGAGGCAGAGGGTTCGAGACCTATATACACAGAATAAAACCACAGTAGCATCCGCGCTACGAGAAAGTGAGCTGCAGCGCGACCGCGATTATGTCACACATCGCGAAAATCGCGCGCTACACATTGCGCAAACACACACATATGTATGTACACGACGATGCGAAGATAGCGCGCTTGCACGAGAGAGAGAGATCGCGATTTAATTAAAGTCGGAGCGTTAGGCTCTTCCCTAAAAGTGTCGCAAATGACACGAGCGCTCGCGCGAACCTCGCGCCATTGACGATCTCTCCGCGGCTGATTTATATACGACGACGGAAAGAATGAAAAAGGACGTGTTGTGTTGTACACCGGCACGCGGTGCACTCTGCAGTTGCGCAAAATGAAATGGACGTGTGTGAGTGCGCGCGCGCGTGTGTGTGTGTGTGTGTGTGTGTCGCGGCTGACAATTATGTAAAGGGTATAATTGCATGGGACGGCGCGTAAAGCGCTTTGGAGCTCGTTAATCACGCGGCTGCTTTTTTCGCTTATTTATTTCGTTGCATGGGAAAAAAGGAAAGAGAAAGAGAGAGATTCAAAAGTTAGAATTTCTTTTATCCAGGAACCAAGAGGCATAATAAGCTCATTCGGTTTCTTGGATAAAAATAATATCTCGAACAACTCGAGTAACAAAATATATTATAATAATAACAATGATGTATCGAATGAAATAGTAAGAAGGGAGCTGCGGAGAAAAAATGGACCGTGGTATAACATCAACGGATATTTTGCGTAAAGGTAAAGCGATGATCTACTGTTCTGTGTATAGTGTACGATGTGCAGAATATGCGGGTAGTTTAATGGTTCTTCCACAATATATACTGGCGATAAAGAGAGAGAGACAGCTGCGATCGAACCTATTGCAATTGGCTAATATTCATCATTGGCGCGCGTGTTGCGCGAACCCTGCAGATCTGTCCTTTTCCGCTCGTGTATACATCCCACTCGATACTTTGAAAAAAAAAAAAGCTCGCAACACATTCGTATCCTTAAGGACAAATTGGCTTTCATCCTCGGATACACGTATACGTAATATAGATCCACTGGTTGACCCACATGTACAGGACGTCGCGAGTCTACACAGATCGAGTCGCTCACCAAAAGAAGTCAAAGGTTCGCAGGTGCAGCAGCTTTGATATATATATATATGTATATATATGTACAACACAAGTGTGCAGCTTTCGAGTCTCGTCGTGTCGACCGCGTCGGTCATCGTGTTGTGTATATATATATATAGCGTCGTCCTTTCTCTTCTTTAGCACCTCGGCGAATAAGCGGGAGAGAGAGAGAGACCAGTTGGTTACGAGAGAAAGAGAGAGAGAGAAAAGGGAAGAGAGAGGAGGAGGAACGCGTATATAGCGTATAGGACCCAGTGACCCGATCTGTACCCATCGCATTCTGGAATGTCTGAAAGAATCTCGAGCGCGACGTTTGTCATGCTTGTATATTACGGATCGATTCGTTTAATCTCCGCTGCTCGAGTTTGGGCCTCCATCATGCGTGAGAGACGAGATTCGAAGATTCGTGAACGCGACTTGTAATAAATGCTTGTATACAACATCTCGTCCCAACCACTCGAGACGTATATCTATATAGAGGGGAATAGTAGGCTAATACTATATTTGTCGTGTTATTACCGACTTGTTAAGTGGGTATACTCTCTAAATTCCTTAGAGTGAAATTTCACTCTCGAGCCACGACTCGTTTCTTGTCGTTGTTGCGCAGCTTTAATTATCATTCGTTTTTATATATATATTTTTTTTTCATTTTTTTCTTATCGCCCGCAGCCCAGCAGAGCTCGATCCTGGATTTTTGCCGATTTTGGGTGACGGATTTCCCCAAGGAATTTAGAGAGTGCATCCTAAGGCAAAAGGGAACTCGTTTGCCATAGGATCGATCCGCCATATCAACGAGTCATCATCGATCTTTCCACGAGATTAATTTATAGTAATTCCATTTCGGTGCTTGATGTACGTTCCATCGCAAAACATGATGTACCACTCGCAGAAGTACGTGATTCAATTAACGTTCTTTATTAGTCTTGCAGTCAAAACTCGGTGTATATATAATTCATGGAAAAAAAGCCTGACGAGAGAAGTCCCTCGGCTGCGGCGTTAAAAAGCATCATAAATCTAATTAGTTATATCCACTGATAATAGTTGGTTTTGCCACGGCTCGCAAACACCTCTGCGCAACTGCACATCCCATAAAGCAAGCTTTCTCAATCCCTTCGTCTGCACATTCCATCTTATATATATATATGCTCATCATCCTCCCGAATGAAAAAGCACTCTATGTGCACAAAGAGAAGAAGCAATTATCACTGCTGTAAAGGTGTATACGCAACGAGCGCAGTTGAAGGAGAGCTTCTGATCGGAGCAGCACACGAGTCAGCTCTTTTCGTAGCCAAGCGAGCGAGACTCTCGAGCCATTTTACTATATGGCTATATGCGCAAACCCTGAGATGTGCATAATGCCTCGGCACAGGACGTCGAACCAGCCGGTGTATTTCGCAATTTTCCGCTCACGCGGCTCTGTACAAGTGGAAGAAGAAGAGCCACAGCGATGGGTAGTTTGAAGCGCGCACACACATACACACGGTGGATTGAGAAACTACCCACGTGAGTCGATCGATCGATGTATCTTACTTATAAAGGGGAATCATCGAGCGAGTTACTCTGCTATATCGCGGATCACTCGCTACGATGTATGGCCATTTTGCGCTTATTGCAATTAAAGGAATCTTAAAATGGCAAATTGGAATATATATGCACACACGCTCGCACGGAGACTGCACCGTGTTTAATAGAGCTCGTGTGGGAAGATGCGTTTTACGAGCGCAGCTGTAAGCGCGCAAGGCAGGAGTTTCGTAATTTCATAAAAATTTTTTAACCGCGCTCCAACTTATGCGAGTCGCGCTGTACTTCTTTTTTTTTCCTCTCCTTTGACATGCCCCTCTCTTTTTCTTTTTTTTCTCTCTTTTCGGTTTGTAATTGCCATAGTCTTGGAGCAGTATATAGGTGATTTTCATTTTCCCCTTTATGGCGCTTTGTGCAGGGTTTCGCTTGTTAAATTTATGAAAGGTGCAGCGTGAGCTCGACGCAATTGACGTCGCGTTACTGGACGAGCTCTACTTCATTAAAATTAGTTAATTGTTGGCTAAGGAGGTATATCTTCTTCATTTTATGTCCGAAAAATAGAGAGAAATGTTTTCTGCAATTTTGTAAGAAAAATGTTGGTATGCGCCCATCGGAGGATTTTATATTAAACAAACTTTATTGCCACATATGTACATTAGGTATTCGTTGCTCAATAACGCACCAATGCAATTTTGACGAATGATTCTTCATTGGATTTTATATACGCCGCTATAAAGTTTCGAGATTCGCAATGCCGACGACTGCGCGATAAAAGCTCGCAAGACACGGAATTTACTTGTAACGCTACAACGACACTGACATCTTGGTCATTAAATCATCGTGCATAATCGGCGGCTCGCGCATTTCTAATTATTCAAATGAACTGCTGCTGCTCCCATGCAACGATGCCTATCAAAATTTCTCTTCGATTTGCATGAGAGAGAGAAGCTCCGAGCGATCGAGATCCACCCAACTTTCTCAACAAATAAAAAGCCAATTTATTCCTGAAAAAATGTGCCTATGTATAGCGAAAAAAAGCGCGCGTCCAGCCGAAAAAAAAACACTTGACAAAATCGCTTCTATATATACCCGCGGGAAGAAAGTCAGCAGCGTGTAGTATAAGGAGAGGAGCATCGAGCACATCCACGTGCATCGCCTCGGGCTGTGGAGCTCGGCGAGAAAGAAGCCGCGCGCCGCCTTTTTGTAATTAAATACCGTTATACACTCGGATATATCGTGTGCCTGTGCTGGCCAAATACGCATCTCTCTCTATATATATACACGTATATCTGTAGGTATCTTCCGTTCTCCCCCACCTTGTACTTCCTCTTTTTCACGCGGCAATTCTTTATCCTCCGTATTAGCCTCTCCTCTTTTCGCGCTATGCGCGTGCAGAGTAATTTTGCGTTGCTTTTTGAACGTAATACCCAAGTATCCAATGGGCGTGGTTGTGCCTCTAACTTTTTGGAACGAAAATAGAGTGACCAGCTGGTGGTGTGTATGTAATACGACGGGATAAGGTTTACGAGTGTCCGAATACTCGGCAACTGGTGCGACACGATGCTATATGGAAAAAGATTTTATCGCTAGTCGAATATAGAAAATTTAGCGGGGCTTCGACTGAAAGACTATATATAGTTGCGTCAGAGTCTTCGATGTTCTATTTAATTCCTCTAACTATTATATGTATATGTAAGAGAGCGTTATATAAAAATGTGCATAATATATAAATATAATAATAAAGCAATTTGATGATGGAAAAGTGCAATTTGTCAAAGTACCGTATATTATTTCCAGCAAGTATATTTATGCAGACGTCTGGACGAATTAGCCTGGACATTTCTCTGGTATTTTTTTTCCTCTTTTTTTTTTTGTTGCACTCGTTAGCCTGTACAGTGCCTTTAAGCCTCGTGGGGGAACTTCAAGTTTTTCCCTGTATATATATATATATATATATATCTGGACTGATCTACTCGGGACCGAGTCTCGGTCAGAGGCGGATATCAGCGAGGCGCGTGGACTCGATTTCGAGCTTTGACGCCGAGGCAGGTGGCTCGAGCAGTCTTGGCTCAGGCATTAAGCCAGCTGGCCAACTCCTGCGGAAACAAGGCTGTGCTCGAGTGAAAAAGAACAAATGTTTTTGCGGAACTGATAGAGAATCTTATTCCGAACTATGCGATCCACAGTTCCGAGTGCTTATCGCCCAGGAGTATATGGTCCGCATGCAAGACCTCAACCGTCACCTCGTTCTCCAACAAAAATTATTTTGGCATATCAGGCTCCCGATGTATAGGGATACCCACGGCCAAATAAATTCAAAAGAAGGAAAAGAAAGTGACAGGCGTCTCTCAAGTATACACACATGCGGAGCCTTCGATACATTGACTCGATCGTGAAATTGAGGTCTCGCGACGATACGTTACGTTCATTCGAATGCACGTAAACGCCGCGTAGTTGTCGATTGACATTTATCCTCTTGATGTTTGTGCGGTCATTGCGACGCTTCGCTTCTGCACATATCTTATTTCATTGGCATTTTTAATCAGACTATCGTTTATTCCAGTTGAGCGAGTCCAGTATAATACCATTTGCTTCGAGTAGAAGTTTTGCCAGTTTGCGTTAGCTTCGCATCTTAAACAACGATGTTTTCTGTACCGAATGCGTTTACGACAACGCAAACAATTAATACAGTCGCACTGTAACCAAAATACCTTATTCCATAAGCCTTCGATAATAATTTATTAATAAGTCAACACTCTGGTATATAGTATTATTACTAAGGCACAGATCGGTTGTCGCAAAAAGTTAATCTCGATTAACACAGCTGGTGCATAACGGTGAAGCGACAACAAACGATTTGATCGTGATCCACTGTACGCGGACGAGAGAGTATCAAAGTGCGCCAATAGACCAATGGGTGAACGCAAAAAGAACTGCACATATATTATATACAAAGAATCAATCCCACGCGACACTAACTACATAATCTGCGCAACTCGCGCAAGTAAGAGCTGCAAGAGTATATAAGCGGTGAAAAGAAACCGAAAGATCGTTTGGCCGGATGTCAGAATGGTGTTACAGTTCTTGATCCTCTCTCTCTATCTCCTTGAGCGTCGCTCGCGCAAACTATTGACATTATACGTATATACACACGTATACATACATAGAGTAAGCTGTAAGAGCCGAGAATGGGAGAAGACTCGCGGGACTCCCCGACTTACACACATATATATATATATATATATATAAGTGTGTGTGCGTATAAAGAAGGCGGAGGAAGGAAGACGAAGAGCCGGGCTAACCGTTAGCTGGCCGGCTTTAGCTCTGGCTCTCGCTGGCGAGACCCGCGATGACGAGGAGGCAAAGGAGGCGAGCATCGAGCGCGCGGTGGATTGACGAGTGGCGGCGACGACGGCGGCGGCGGCGGCGGCGGCGGCTCGCTCGACCTGGTACAGTATGATTTCGCCGTAAAGCCACGGCGATGCTCGGGATCGATCTCGTGGAAGTGGCCGATGGCCGATTGCTCTTGTTTCTCTTCTTCTCTGCGCCTCTTTTCTTTTTCTCTGTTCCTTTTTTTTTCTTCTTTCGCGCGCGGGACCGGGGAATCTCTCGAGAGCTGGAATTTCGTAATGAGATCGGTGCGTCTCTCTGTGTGTGTGTGTGTGAGACTGTGTCGAGTGATTGAAAAGTGTGTGGACGATGTTGTTTGGACAGTGTGCGGGGATATCGATTGGGATCGGCATATCGGTTGTTTGGGTCATCGGCGATGCTTACGGCGGTTCTTTCGTGAGAGATGCTCGAGATGATTTGGAAGAGAAATCTTTTATATATATATATATCTCGTGACCGCGCCCTGCACATTAGCTGCGAACGCGTTATCATCTCCGATGACACGTAGGATTCCGTGTTAAAAACATTGAACGATATATGTGCATTTGACTGCTTCGGTTTTCTTTTTCGTGCTCTCAGACGAAAAAATAAAGTGGACTAATCATAGTTTTCTCGTTTAATCGCCCTATAACGACATAATTCACGTTGAAAATGTCTTTTCACGATATTATATCTCGTGATTTGGACAGTATCAATTAAATTTATATAATAAAAATAGAGATAACGATTTAAACCAATTTATTAGATGTATATTATCATATGCATGAAAACAGTTCTCGCATACTTCAGTAATTCAATTTTGTGAAATAATAATTTTAAATTAGACCTATTGCCAAACCATATTATAATGGATGTATATAATATGTAACAATTATCGATAAAGTTGAAATACGCGTACACATTATATAATAAAGGATGCAATAACGCGTAAAATAATACTGCGCTATAAACATTCGCCAATTCTTACATAAAGACGAGATATTTGCGAAAAGGTTTAAAGTTATATACCGTCCGCTCTTTCGTATACATACATTTTATCCCGATAAAAGAGGGTTTTACCTGAAAATATTCATCCGAGATACAGTGAGTATGTAAAGTGTTGCGCAATTGCTGGTTCTACGGGTCCCATCAATCGCGTCAATGCAAAAGAAAAAGAAGCAGAAAAGAAAAAGTCCCAATCGATATACGTTGCATGCAGCAAATTAAATAACTGCATATATCGGGTCTTAATTGAATAGTAATCTCGCGCACATTGTATACTTTGTGAGCAGTACCTATACACGTAGTCTTAGAGTCGATTGTCGAGCGGCTGATCGAACATTACAAAATCAATCACGATAATCTATAAAGGTCTATCGAGTGTTTTACATCGACGCGCATAGGAGAAAAACCCTGTTGTACCATACGGTGCAATATACTGTTTTCATTCTAGGCTAACGAGCTGCACCAACACTCACACACATGCACACACGTACAAGCGCTAAACATTCGTGCGGTTACATCGCGGTGAAAAGCAAAAAATACCGCTCGACGCGTGCATGGGGAAAAATCCGAATATTCCACATGGTCTTTCAAATTCAAATGATTATACGCCCGGAAATATAGGTAAGTAAGCCGCGCGCGAGGCTACGCGTATATATACATGCAGCGGTGTGCGTTGGCCGAGAGGCGCGAAATTCGAATTCTCCGCGCGGCGGCAACTACACGATAGAGTTCAGCGAACTCTCCCACGCGTCGTGCTAACATAATACGAGCGTAAGACGCGCTTCTCGCGTGTTATGCGCAACTTTTTCTCTCGACCACCGCCGCGATACGGAGGAAAAGATATACGGTTCTTTGTTTTCGATTAATTACCGAGGCTTAAGCATTTTTATTCGATGGAGGGAGGGCCGTGTTTAGACCGAGCGACAAAACTGTGATGCGCGGTCTAATTTACGCTTTATACGGACAGCTGATGAGATGTTTGACGAATCGCTATGTAGGTGTCGGGGAAGTTGAATTAAAAAGGGAACTCGATGTGTTTGGCTGGTTACTAATTTCTGTTTCCTGTTTTTTTTTTCCATTTTTTCTTTTTTAAGATGAGATCGGTAAATTGGTATGTAATTGCCGTGTACGAGATGAAAGGAATGTAACGGAATTTCTTTTACATTACACGACGGTTTAATTAGGTTTTTGGGTTTTTCAGCATTAATTTGTAACGGGATCCGTGGAGGAATTATTGTCAATGTAATATTTACGAACACGATTAACCAATACTTACGAATGTAAAATACCAAATTCAGAATTACTTGTAAAATATATAATGGGCACAATCTCTCTTTATTATACTTATACAACTATAGATTGGTATAAGATAATCGAAATGTTGTACACAAGTATATAAAATGTAAATACTACTTGTAAATAAAACTTGCGATAAAAATCACGAAAAGATTAATAAAATGATATACAAATAAAAAATAAAAAAAAAGAGTCAAACACTTACCAAATACGAACAAGTGTAGGGAAGAAAGACTTGGTCGCAGAGCGCAAGTCGCAAGTGTTGCAGTGAAAGAATCGAGTGGTCAGAGCCGCGGGTTTATATACTTGAATGCCGGTGGATGGTCTTGGGTCTGCGGTGTTGGTCTCTCGGGTGATCTTGCGAATCGGAAATACGAGAAAGGAATGAACCGGCGGGCGCGGGCGACGCTTCAGTATATAGTCGGCCCACATTCCCCGATGCTACGAGTAACCTAAATTGCCCCCACCTCTTGGGTGAGCGGCCCACCACCACCACCACCGCCGCCGCCACCACCACGCGCGAGACACTGCAGTGAGCGCACAAGAGGCCCCGAGAGTTCGGGGGCATTGGTGGGGCCTCCTCTTCTTCTTCTTCTCTCTCTCTC